>OMLC01083315.1:0-10159 GCA_900302585.1 Regalecus glesne
ACAGTACAGGGACAGTACAGGGACAGTACAGGGACAGTACAGGTACAGTACAGGTACAGTACAGGGACAGTACAGGGACAGTACAGGGACAGTAGAGGGACAGTACAGGTACAGTACAGGGACAGTACAGGGACAGTACAGGGACAGTACAGGTACAGTAAAGGTACAGTACAGGTACAGTACAGGGACAGTACAGGGACAGTACAGGTACAGTACAGGGACAGTACAGGGACAGTACAGGGACAGTACAGGTACAGTACAGGTACAGTGCAGGTACAGTACAGGGACAGATCAGGGACAGTACAGGGACAGATCAGGCAGTGGGGCAAGCCTGCGGGATGCTACTTATTGTCTATTGGGAATGACCACATTGAGAGGAAGGGTCTCTTCTTAATTTGCATTTATGGATGAAACAGGTACCACTTCGACTGGACCCTTCACGAATTTAAAGCATATTTTTGGGCTAAAATATCGTTTTGGGCCGTATATAGGGTTAATATGTGGTGATAACCCGAAGGGCTACACTGAAGTTATTAATAATATCATGGTCATCCTTATTGTCATCATCATCAGGGCTGTCGTTAAGGGGTGAAAGGTGATGACAATACACCCCCAGTAGCCTGTTACGTAGGCCCCCCTTTCTATGACTAAATCATTATGCATAGGTAATACTAATACTCATAATAATGCATGATAATACATATAGTATAAGAAAAAAAATATAAAATTGATCTTTGGTGATGAAAAGTGTGGGGGGCGGGGCACAAAATATTCTTGCAGGGAGCCCAGAATTCCTAGCAACAGCCCTGATCATCATCATCATCATCATCAGGGTGCTGCTGCTGCTGCTGTCATGATTGTGTTCTTATTGCTGAAGATCTGGATTTGGCAGTGGAGCTGGTCAAGTCAACGTAGTCTTAATGAACATCAGATTACTATACCATGCCAATGCGACCGCCTCTAATCCAACTAAACAATGCAGCCCACTGCTCCTCGGCTCAGTCCTTCATTGTGCAAACCCAAAAAGTATAACAACACCCTTCCTCATGGAGGGGTATGTGTTGGTGTCGAAGCTTGTGCTACGCTCTCTGACGTTTGTCTGAAATATGCCATCTGAGTGCCTGTGTAAATTATTGAGCAACAGAATGCACCGAGAACTGCAGTGTATTGTTTGATTTCCGAGTCATGCCAGATTACCCAAAATAGCTCTAATTCCTAGTCATAACTTCCTCAGAGGTTTTCATGAATCCATAAATTCATGGAAAATTCTGTTTTTGACATAGGATTTGCATGGCGTGTGATAAGATGGATCAAGGTGCCCAGGTGGTTGAATGTACTAGCATCCTTTTTGGGAAAATAGGACACAGGCTGCACCTGCATGTATTTGAATGTGGCTCGTGTTATGCCATCACACATCGATGTCTTCTCTTTCCAGGCCAGCTGCACTGTATATAACCTTACAGGCTATGGGAGGGACTGCTGGCTAGTGATGTTGTCCCCTGAATGGCCGGCGGGCCCAGGTGGAGGCCCTACCTTTTGAAGTAGTTATCACTCTGCCAGATCCTTAACTCCTACCTGCTCCAGGGGGCTGAACTCCCAGAGCTGCCTTCTGGGTAAATATCAAATTAAACATCAGACTGTGTTGGCCTACACTGCTCTCATTGGTATCCCTGTTCTCCCACTGTCTCCACCCCTCATTCATCAAATGCAGTCGTTTTTTAATTTCTTTTAAATTTATTAATCATTTCAGGGGGAGCATAGTTCAGAAGATGTGAGGGGGGGTCATCTAGTAATCTGAAGACTGATGCAAAAATTGTGTTGAAGTGCCCTTGAGCAAGAAACTGAACCCCTAACTGCTCAAGCCCTGTGATGGATTGATGACCTGTCTAGGATGTTTCCCACCCAATGAGTGCTGAGATAGGCTCCAGTATGACCTCATGACCCGACTTCAAATAAGCAGTGGATGATGGATGGATGATGGATGGATGATGGATGGATGATGGATGGATGATGGATGGTTTTCTTTCAGGCTGCCTCCTGTTAGTCGTCTCCTACTTGCCACCACGTACGAGATTTCCACACTTGCTCCGAACAGCATGGAGCCATGTAACCCTTCTGTGCTTATCTCCACGGGCGTTACCTTGTTTATTACCCCAGGTAACCTTTCCATGGATTTGCAGCTTATCATTCACAGCAGTGCACCATGTCGAGGATGGCTGTGGCTTTGAAGCTGATTCAAGACCCACCGGTGTCCCTCTGCCGCGGCCAGACAGGATGGCATCAGTGGCCGGTTGCGGCCATCCAAGTCAGCATCGATTCAGACAAGACAAACAGCCCGATCAATCCGCGGCGCACACTTGTTTGCTCTGCAGACTCTATTTGATGGTTTGATTGAGCTTGTTTACCGGATGGCCTCTCACAAGCGGGGGAGACCCCTCCTCTTTTACTCCAGGGCAGCCACCCACATGCTGCTTTTTAAGATTTTAGGACCCTTCTCCGATTCCCATGGTTGCTCTAGTAAAGCTCTGCCTCGCCAAGGCTTTGAGAGCCTTGTCTCCTGCCAACGGGCAGCTAGGGTGTTCACGCCAACATGGCCTCCGATTTGGGATGCTGGATGAGGTCATTTGTTTGTTGTGATAGTCAGTATATCGTGTCGGTGATGAGTGACTGGTCATCCAGTGAGCCACGGACACATTAGGAAGATGTGGGAGCCGTGGTAATGTAATACCTCACTGCCATCAGAATACGAGTCACCTTGGCTCGCGGCTTGGAAATGCCAATTCACTTTTCCCTTTTATAGATGTCTCACCGGGAGGCTCAGGCCTGCTCCACTGAGCTCATGTCCAGGTCCGATTCAAGCTACTGGGAGAAGGGGTGTAACTGGTGAGGCAGACCCAGATGGAGGAGTTTAAGCCTCTGTGATATATATTGCTCTTCTGTTCTACAGCGGATTTCACCCACTGGCCAGACAGTGAATCAAATCCTGTCATGATTCTGTTTTTGAATAAGCAGTCGCGGCAGAAGCCTGTCGCGGTCTTTATCTAGAGCGACAAAGGTCAATTAACATGCGTTTTCAGAAATTCGGTCTGAGCTGCTTTGAGAAAATGTGCTTTGACAGGTGAAACAAATGAGATGTCGCTACAAAGCTAGCGTGGTATTGTGAATTTCCCAAACTAGATGGATGACGTCTTGAAAAGAAGGACACTAGACAGCGGTCTGAGGGCCAAGATCAGCCATGATTTGTTTCACTGATGCCAGATGGACTTCATAAAACACAAAATCACAATACGAGTCCTTATCTCATATCAAGGTGATGTCTTAGGAGGCTTATTTTATTGATTGATTGGCAAAATGACCACAAATAAGAGATGAATAGACTGCTCCAACTTTAGTGTTGTAAGATAAGATAAGATAGATAAGATAAGACTAGATAAGATAAGATAAGACAAGATAAGATAAGACAAGACAAGATAAGATAAGACAAGATAAGATAAAATAAGATAAGACAAGACAAGATAAGAAATTATTTTATCAGGGAAATGTGTGTTATTACAGTAAGTTTTTTATATATGTACATCATATGTATATAGTTTCTTTTGTTTTATTTTTATTATCTGCTTCAGTCCAGACATTCATCAGAAGGGAAATACACCAGACAATATTCCACTCACTCAGCAGTGATATCCAGTGATGTAAGTAACTACATTGAGTAGAGGGGGTTATTTAGTAATCGGAGGTCACTGGTTCAATCCCCAGACACTGACACCCTAACTGCTCTCCAGGTGCTTCAGCTAGCTGATGCTCTTATACTATAGGATGGGATAAATACAGAGGACAAATCTCATTATAAGAACGTAATGACCAGATAAAGCGGCTTTCCAATCCATCCTTTTCTTTTTTCTTTTTTCTTTTATTTGTTTTTATCTTTTTTTTTTTTTTTTTTTTTTTTTGCTGCCGCTCACTCCGTCTCTGAGGAACTGCAGACAGTCCGCCTGGGAGGAACATGTGTGTTTGTTTTGGTCACTGTGATGTGAAAACTCCAGTGTGTCTGGCCCAGGCGTTGTAGATACACACGGTGATTCCTGTTAGACGGAGCTCAGAGAGATTAATGCTCTGCGCGACTCAGCTTCCTGCTGCGATAGGGATAGTGTTGCTTGGCAACTGCCCGTGGCCTTGCCTCGGTCTCCGTGTCGGCTCTGCAGTGGCCTTGCCATCACTTTGCTCGTCCGGTACCTGATCAGATAGGGTTACTGGTGCAGAAAAAAGATCCACCCCCTGCCTCACAGACGTCTCACATCCAGAGACTCAGTGCTACCAGCCGATTCTCAGAGCGACAACCCGAAACCAGTGACAGCAGGCTTTTCTTGAGACCATCACTTATTGATCTGCCAACATCTGGCTTCACTCTGCCTAGAGCAGCTGTGGCTGGCGTAACCTCCGCTTTCCAGGAAGGAAGCCATGTTCCAGCCCTGTCACACGTCAACAGAGAGGATAAAGTTGAACTAAAACAGATTTTCATTAGCATGTCTGTGGTGCTGCTTTATTGTCATGACCCAAACACACTGATGTAGATGTTGATGCTTCTATGAATGCTGCAGATGTTTGCATGGGTTCTCTCTACGCAGGCTGGGCCCTCTCCCGGTAAACATAGTATGCTGTGTCTCAGGGCTAAAGGGTTTATGTAACACACAGCTGGATGTAGCTTGACTGCTTGCTTGGTGCTCAAAGTAGACTCATCAGTTTTAAACGCTGTTGACCTAACAGTTGGCTATTGTCGCTCAACTTCTGCTCGGTCAGACGGTAGCTTCTGGCCGTGGTCGGGACAGTTTAGCTTCTGTGCTGTGATCACATAATCCAGTAGCCAGTACTGGGCACATCAGCCCGATACGGGGGCGGCTGAGCTCAGGAGGTAGGGCGGTTGTCTAGTAGCCGGAAGATTGGTGGTTCGATCCCCAGTTCTTCCAGAAAGCTTGTCAAAGTGTCCTTGAGTAAGAAAGTGAACTCCTAATTGCCTGGGACAATGGATGAAAATTAGCCTGGTGGCTAAATTTGGTGTATTTACATCATAAATGGGCATTAAATGCACTGTCCCTTTAAAGGAGACAATTATTATTATTATTATTATTATTATTATTATTATAGAATATTTAATCTAATACATCATGTATCATATATATTATATAATATAGTAATGAAAACTAGTATAATCAATATTGTATACCATGTTTTTATATAACATATATATATATGTATGTATGTATGTATGTATGTAAAATATAATGAAATAACAATTATTATTATCCTATCATCATCATCATCAAATCCCTACTGCTTATGATAAATATTATAGCCACTTCCAGCCACATTCATGGTACACACACCATCCTGAACATTCCGGTGCAGTGGGCTGAGGTGCTGGGTTTTAAATCCGGTACTGCTCATGTGGTAAACAAGAAGGATGGATTGCAAGGATAATGTATTAGTCCTAAATAAATAAGACAAATAGTGTCTATTTATAGTTGTCTGAGGTCAGTAACAGTAGCTAAGTGAGGTGTTTAGCTCACCGGGGGTCAAGTTCCTCTTCTGCTGGTATCAGTTCTCTCCAGCTGCAATAAACCAGGAAGGTGCGGGTTGAAGTGATTTTCTGGGCCCCCGCAGCAGAATAGAACACTAATACCACTGTGGTGTCCATAGATACATCAGCACCATGTTTCAGGGCTATGTTTGGTGGCTCACACATCCAACATCTGCGGGGATAAGTCGAGTTTGCACAACATACACATCGCCGGGTAGCGTCTACACGGACTGCCAGATGCTACGGTACTATGCAAACAAAGCTGTTTGTAATCTTAGCACGTCTCATTCTCCCATCGCTTAGCAACAGGCTTTGCATTAGCCATGTGTGCTCTGACAGTCTGGACCGCCACGGTAAATCACAGTCAGATCCCTGCGGGCGTCTACCTACGCTGAAAAACTCATAATTGACATAAACAGGAGCCGTGGCATAGGATGGACACTCACTGTCCAGATCTGTCACATATGCAATTAAAAGCTGTGCAAAGATAACAGGGGAAGATTACCGAGAGGGTGACACCACCCAGCCAAGAGCCAAGAGGGCTATTTAAAGCTGCCTCTTGGTAATGATAACCCCGTTTTTCAAGATTGCTGTGAATACAGGAAATCCAATCTGGTAATAGTGGTAGGGGGACGCTTTGGAGATGAGGCGACAGACGGAGAGAGCGAGAGAGAAAGAGGGAGAGAGGGGGGGTAGGGGAGAGAAAGAGAGATTGAGTTTTATAAATGCAGTGGGTGAGTTATTGGGGGGACAGGGCATTTCTCTGTATTCATCACTAATACCTGCTAATCCAGTCCTCAGAGTGAAGATAAAGAGGAAACAGCACACCGCCTCTGGATGTTCCCAAAGGACACAGAGGATTCTCAACTACTAATTAACTATGTGGGAAAACAGAGATAATCTCCTGCTACTGGGACCGAGAGTCAGGTTCCCGCACCTTGCCAATGAGATGAAGTCCACTGGAGAAGGCAGGAGTAAAAAGACAGGAATAGTCCGTGACTCACGCACAGTCTCTGTGCTTTGAGCCTCAGCCATGATTTCAGAACACCCAGAGCACAGAGGATGGCGTCGTTAATTTCGGATAGATTTTAATTAGATTTTCTCATGACGTAGCTGTTTTTGGGCCGCGGTAGCTCGGCGGCTAGCGCGTTTGCTTCAGGAACCGACGAGCCGGAGGAAGAGGGTTCGAATCCACCATCCATCAAGTCCATGTCCACCCCCACCACATGGGGGACTCATCATACCAGGTGAAACAGGTCTCTCTCTCTCTCTCTCTCACACACGTATATAAACCATAACTGACAGCAGGAGATAACACGGGTCTTCTAGTAACCAGACTGTCACCGGTTCGATCCCCGACTTCACTAGAAAGTCTGCTGAAGTATCCTCGAGCAAGACACTGAGCCCCTAGCTGCCTCCCAGGGCACTGCAGCTGTCCATTGCTCCGAAGTGACAGGATGGGTTGAATGCAGAGGACTGATTTCATTGTGACACAATGATCAATTAAAGTGGCTTTACTTTCATTATGCATTTTAAGAACGGCGATACTCACTGGAGTCATCGCTTCATTAAAGCGAGGTAAAGGGATCATCCATCATCCGCCACAGGGGAACTGGAACACGTCTCAGTGCTCATTGGGGGAAAGGCAGGGATGTCCTCTGGACAGGCACCAGTTCATCACAGGACTTGAGCAGTCAGGGGAACAGTGTCTTTGCTCAAGGACACTTCCACACTCTTCTCTGCAGGCACGGGGATCAAACCGGCAACCTTCTGATTGCCGTCATACCGCTCTACCCGCTGAGGGATGGGAACGTTTGAGTCCAACTATAAATAGATACGATGACCTACAAGCGGACTTGCCGAGTTTTGTCTGAGTCACCAACCGAATAGCAATTCATTTACCGTTGGCTGTAGTCCTCAGCGTGAGGACAGCCTTGATTCATGGTAACCGTTGTTTTCCTACTACCCGCTGACCCTTATGGTGCAACGCGGTCATTGCAGCGGTCCGCTCCGGTCTAAGAGATCGACTGCTAAGAAAACCCCACCTCTGAATGACCACCAACACAAGCAGCTGCAGAGCCATCTCTGACCCGGGGATTCATGTCTGCTTCTATATTAAAGTCTGTGACTCATCTTCCTTTGCAGCACATGTCTTTCTTTTTTTCTGTTTTTTATCCCCTTCTTTCCCACCCGAATTCCCCGAGTGGCCTCTGGCTGTGTCGCTATGATGCCCCTCACCACAAACCTTCAAATCGACCCTGAGCTGACCCATAATCCTCCCTTTCTCTCCGCTCTCCCTCTCTGATACCTCTCAGATTTGGAATCGGCTCCTCCGTCTCGGCCGTGGTGCTCTGGATGAGGATGTCGGGAGGGTCTCGGAGAGGTCCAGACGGCTGACCCACATGGACAAGGCAGCACTAGTCCACAGAGAGGCCGCTACTTGCTCTTAAATATGTCTTTGACTGTTTACAACCAGGAGTCTCTCTCTGGTTATCTTTGCTAAAGCCAGGAACACACACTAGGGGACTCTTAACATCGTAATGGACTTGGGGGAGGGGGGGGCAGACTCAGCATCCCACATTTAATGACTGGCTTTTATATGAAAGCCCAGTGGTTATGACTGCAGCCGTAGAGGCACATGCAACGGCTGACAAGCTCAGATCTATGGCTGTAGTGATGGAAATTAAAGCTGTTTGATATCACGATGGTTGTGACGAGTGGGAGGCTCGACTGGGAAGTCAGGGGTTGGAATCTTGAAAGTTCTCACGCTCGCAGATCAGATTTGGGTGGAAAAAAAAGGGAAAATTCACCAATTTTCAACCTCGTCTCAGTCCAGCACATGAAACATATTTGCGGTTGTTCCTGATGGTTTCTGCCTTCTCTGGGGTGGCGGTGAGTCTGAGGTTGGGTTTTTTTTTCCAACCACCAAGCGACGTGTCGTGACGTCAGTCAGTAACTGGAAAAAGTACAGCCTGGTCAGGTTTTACGTCGAATGTGCTCTGCCCTCAAACAGGCTTCGTGATTGGTTTACCCATCGAGGCTCTGCCTCAGCACCACGAGACCCATCTTTCCTCTTATCGTCCAATCAGGTGGTAGGAGCCCCACCGCACTTCACTCCTTATAGAACCTCTGTGCCTCGGCTGCTTGTCTCTCTTTTACCGTCCCCCACCTTGAGTTATGAATCTGTGAGATCTGAGAGGGCCCCTGCGGCCCCTCTCAGATCCGTCCATCGTCAGGTGATGCTCTGAGGCGGCTCGCAGAGTCACGCTAGAGCCCATGTGGGAGCTCTTTGGAGGAAAGTGGTAAAACACCCTGGAGGGGTCTCTGTTCCATCGCAGGGCTTGACCAGTAAGGGGGTTCAGTGTCTTGCTCAAGGACACTTCAACATGCTTTCTGCAAGGGCTGGGAATTGAACCACCAACCTTCCTCTCTTGCCTTGGCCAGCATTATCAGGGGGAGTCCGAGACCCCCTACCAAACCACTTGCGCTGTCACTTACAGCTCATCACCCTACACGGGTGCAGCTGTGCAGCCCTCTCCCCCTCTGGCGAGGCAGAACTCTGGGGAGGGGCCATGCGCTATGGTTTCGCCATCAACCTCCTCCCTTTAGCAGTTTACTTCAGACCTTCCGCTCCGCTGCCGCCAAGAGCACAGCTATGGAGGAGGGGACACTAACTGTTCTCCGTCACAGCTGAGCCATGGTGACAGATCCCCCGTCTGAGGCATGGAAGGGTTTTATGAGACCCAGTCTGGATCCAAGCATCCTGAATGGCTGCACAGCTCCAAAAAGTCAATCATACACTGGTGATGAAGTCGCCGTTGGAGTGCATCTGGCCAGGTGACAGATGTCTTCCATAGATGTGACCGACACGTATTTCCATGCCCCCGTTCTGCTGTGTCATAGGAATTTCTGGCATTTTGCGGTGGGAGGACGGCTCTTTTAAAACTGCCACCTCCTATTTGGGTATTTACTGGCTCTACGCACATTCTCCCAAAATGTGGAGAGGATCCTGGAGCCACAGCCCATACGGAAGTGGACGCCCATACAGCCTTGTTCATCCATCGTGTCATGCGGCTGGGCTTCACTATTAGCCCCACCAACAGTACCCTCCTACCAAGCCAGCAGAGGCCCTACCCCAGTCTGGAACTCTGTCAGAGGGGCGTTGCTGCAACCGATTCAACAGCATGAACTCCATGTCCCTGCTCTGCTGCCAAGAGATGTAGGATTTGTTCTAAATATTATTTTTCTAGATTTTATCCCCTTGTTTCCCGCCGGCCTATGTCGTGTTGATACCCTCTCGAACGTCAACAGGAAGGAGGAAGTGGTAGCATGTGTCTCCTCCAAGTCACATGACCACTAGCCCTCACTAGTCCACACATCATGGTCTGGTGGGGAAAGCACAGTGCTTGGCCGTCAGAGGAGAATGAAGCAGAGTACTTTCCCTTCACTTAACCAAGAGGCCTGGACGACCCAGAGGGGGACACTAGTGAACCCAGAATACTTTATCCAACCTAACCCTTATACCCATGTGAGGCTTAGCCAATTATGACCCACTAACTATGGACCTCTGGCCGTGGTTGGAAA
>OMLC01083318.1:0-10995 GCA_900302585.1 Regalecus glesne
ACTTCACGTATCAGGGGCAATACTACAGGCAGAAGCATGGTTGTGCTATGGGTTCCCCTGTTTCTCCTACAGTGGCCAACTTGTACATGGAGGAAGTAGAGAGGAAGGCTCTGGCTTCATATACAGGGACTCCACCGAGTTACTGGTTCAGGTATGTGGACGACACCTGGGTTAAAATTAAATCCCAGGACGTACCAAAGTTCACTGAACACATTAACTCAGTGGACGCCCACATCAAATCTACAAGGGAGGACGCGAAAGATGGCGTATTGGCTTTCCTAGATTGTGAAGTGAAGGTTGGTGTTGGGGGGCGGTTGTTTGTTAGTGTGTACCACAAACCCACACATACGGACAAGTATTTACGGTTTGACTCCCACTACCCTCTGGAGCATAAACTGGGAGTCATTAGGACTCTGTACCACCGGGCTGACAACGTCCCCACTGACTCAGTGGCCGGGGAGGAAGAGAAGTCCCATATTAAACAGGCCCTGGTTAAGTGTGGTTACCCTAACTGGGCGTTTGTTAAAGCCAGGAAGGGTCCCAGACAGAGCTCCAGCCAAGTGGAGGGAGGGGAGGAGCCAAAGCGTAGACTGGTAGTGATTCCGTATGTAGCAGGAGTGTCGGAACAGCTGTGACGTGTATTTTTCCAAACATCGCGTCTCAGTTGCTTTCAAACCCCTGAACACACTGTAAAAAGTTGTTCCACCCCAAGGACCGGTTCCCCCGGTACAAACAGAGTAACGTAGTGTACGCTGTTAAATGCCAGGAGGACTGCAGTGACTTGTACATCGGGGAGACCAAACAGACGCTGGCTAAGAGGATGGCGCAGCATAGGAGAGCCAACACGTCAGGCCAGGACTCTGTGGTCTACACCCACCTACAGGCGAGTGGCCACTCATTCAAGATGATGATGTTCACATCCTTGATAGGGAGGAACGCTGGTTTGAAAGGGGGGTGAAGGAGTACATTTATCGGCGTCTTACAATACCGTGATTGCAAATATTTCGCCAATCCTTTGTGAATGGTGCTCATTGCCACAGTGCAGTTGATCACCCAACTTGCATAATAGCCCAGCCTATTGTTGTGTGGTATCAATGCACTGTTATAAGGGAGGAATGTTTGTTTTGAGCTCAGACTGAAGAATTCACCTGGTGAGTGACGATTTGTTTCTGAATAAACTTCTGATCCAGTTGAACTGATTCACCTCTTTTTGTGATTCCTTTACCTGGATTATTGAGCATTCATCAAGACACTAAAGCCAATTTATTTGGTAATTTTATTCCTACACTGAAATGTATCCATGCAGTCATCTCTGTCCACTGTCCCTAATGTAAAGGAACAGCGGACAGCTTCAGCGTCCAGAAAGGAGTTAGAGGTTTAGTGTCTTGCTCATGGACATTTCAACTCACTTTCTAAAAGAAATATGGATCAAACTAGTGACCTTCCAATTACATGATGACCCATCTCACTTCCTTGGCCATGCCACCCCAGAAACAGACAGAATGCAAAAACAGTTATTTATCCACAAAAAAATCACTAATTCTGAAATGTCTTAAGTTTTTTTGTTTGTTACAAGAATTTCTTAATCTGTTTTATTTCATCGTCAGATTATTTTGCTTTAGCAGACAACTTGGAATTAGTGTGAGTGGCTGTCTAAACTACAATCATCCTCCTTCTCCCTCCTGAGCAGAATTTAGGACAATCTGCTGCTTTCTGCTGAATACAGGTTCCTGGCTGTGTCCTCTTTCCCCTCCTCCCCAATACCTAACTTAAGACGTGACCCTTGTTATTTCTGCTGCCTACCTCTCTCCCTGGTTATTGCTCGTTTTATAGCTTGACAGCCATCCATATTAGCTGTCTTCTTTCTCTTCAGCGTAGGAATCTTACAGATATTTTACTACCTCCATCAAATCCTCATAATTGTGCAACACAATGGCTTCTGCAGCTTTACTTGTAGTATTTGATGCCACAACTTGTAATCCTTTTGCGGACTTCTCATCGCTTACAATTTGCAGCATAGTAGTGGCAGTGGTTGCCCCATCCACTACACATACTATGTACAGTCCTTGTGCGTGGCCCATTTGGCCAATGTGGAGTAGGGGCCCGTTGAGGGGTTCGTTTGTGTCCAAGGGTGGCTGCCACCTCACTGTGCTGCCCCGTTCTGATTTAGGTGGACCCTGGAGAGGTGTTGGTGCTGGGCAGTGGTGTGCCGGGTGTCCTTTCTGGCTACACAAAGAAAAAAACTATAGGCTAGAGGCCCACAGGTATTCTCCATTGGGGGATTTCCACGCTGACTGGGTTGGTGCTGGCCAAATCTGGCAGATGGTGCAAGCCCGTCCTGTACAGATGTGATGTATTGCGGGTAGGCACACCGGGCGATGAAACGTATGTCAGCGGCGACTGCCCCCTGGTTCTCACCTTCTCAGCACCGCCAGCTGCTGAGCTGCTCATCCATCCAGTAATCTGATGCCAACTTCCTGAGTTGCGGCGCTCCAGGCCTGCTGTCAACACCATGTAGTTGGTCTGCTCTGTCTGAGTGGGTCCAGGAGCACTTGGAGAGTCCCACCTTCCAGGGCCAAAGCCAGGTGGACAACCATAACTTCTGTGCTCTGGCAATTGTGCCAAGCTTCCAACTGCACTTGTGCAAGGTATGGCTCTAAGGATGAGTCCTACAGAACTTGTTAACTTGACATCAGCTGTTCTGCTCCCACTCTCAGGTGCACTTCTTGGGGCCAGTGGCACATTCTGCTCGGCACTGTTTGTACGACCCACTCTTTGCCCATATCCACGCCTCACTGCATCCTCTTCTGGCTGGTGAGCAAGCACCTCAGATTCTGTTGCTCGCTCTGAGTCATGAGCGAAATCCACCATGGCACCTGTCCACCATGGGGTGCAGGCGGAATCCACCGTGCAGCTTCCCCAAGGCTTCTGCTCTCCAGGGAACGTGCCCAACCTGGGACTCATCATCGGCAATTCCGGGACGGAGGGGACACCGGATAATGCGAACCTCCTCGTGCTCTGGTCTGTGGAGCCTCAGGGCGCTCACTTTATCAGGGCGAGCTAGGAAGTCACAGTGCTTGGTTTTCTGGGCGCAAGGATTTAAAGTACAGGAGACGGGTGACCCACCAAGGCCCGTAGAGGAAGCACAAGGTTTAGTCCCCTGATTTTCAACCTAAGTCTTATAGTACCAGTTTCTCCTTGTTACTTGCCAGGTAGTCCTCAATCCTCTGCTGCTCCATGGTGTAGTCCGCAATGGAGTATTCTATTTCCATGTCATGTCCCATCCCACTTCTGACACCAATGTAATGAGTGATATGGCTTGGATGGTTTAATATATGGGGGAAATTTACTCAACTGTAGCACTTTTATTTAACATACATTAGTACGTGATGAACACCTACAGAAACAGGCACAATGAACAATTGTAGTCCAGAAAACACAAGACTCTGTGACGGTTTTACTCAAAAGGGAGTGCATTGCATGATGGGAGTGACGAGAACAGTGACGAGAACATGAGCAGCATGGCTCAGTGGGTAGAGTGGTCATCTGGCAATCAGAAGGTTGCCGGAGGAATCCCCGGTCCTGGATACAGCATGTCCAGGTGTCCTTGAGCAAGACACTTAACCCCTAACTGCTCCCCGAGCGCCATATGTTGGCAGCTCACTGCTCCTATACAATAGGTTGGGTCAAAAATGCAGAGAAATCCAAATTTCCCCTTGTGGGACTGATAAGGGAATCATTATTATTATCATTATTTATTATGACGCTAAAGCATGTTTGCTCCATATGAAGAAACATACCCAAATAACCTTTTAGCCTGTTCAACGATGTTCTAGAAAGCACTTTATAGTCTGAAAATTAAATACTCAACAGCCTCCAGTTTTTTAGCAAAGTTAAATCATCCTTTCAAGGGAGTAGAGGTTGAACTGCACTCTTACAAGAGACAAGCATCATCCCTGCATGGACTCAAAGAATATATCTCGCAGCTCGGCTCCAACTGAATAACAGAACTGCTCATAAAAGTCAGCGGTGAACCTATCTATTCCTGGAGCCCATCCTAAAGCCATCTGACCAACAGCT
Source organism: Regalecus glesne (assembly GCA_900302585.1). NCBI lineage: Eukaryota > Metazoa > Chordata > Actinopteri > Lampriformes > Regalecidae > Regalecus > Regalecus glesne. Next base: position 4,081 of record OMLC01083318.1, read on the forward strand.
ACAGTCAGCTCCTCCAAGCTAAGTTCTCTGTCCAGGTCTGCCATTTCATTGGCACAGAGCTGAGGAAGCCCCTCCAGTAGCTCTGCAGCATCACACTCCTTTGCTCTAAAGAGAATAAATAGCAACAGCATGACTCATCTCTTCCTTTAGATCCGTCATCACCCTCCCACTGGAGAGCTTCAGGGATTTCATCAGGAATGCAAACTAGGAGTCATTAGGATCCTTTACCACCGAGCTGACAATGTCCCCACTGACACAGAAGCACTGACCCCCCCCCTTTGTAAACAATATAGTTGCATTATGATGAAACGATGATGGTTTCTTATGCAAATTGCCTGTTGGCTGGAGTTTCAGTGCTAATGTGTACTATTCACAGAGGACTGATCTTACAGAGACTCTCATTGTATCTCAATGAGACCATAAAAAATGTGAGTTCACCGAGAAGGCTTATCTAGCACAAAATGTAAAGTTAAACACCATGTTAGGGCTGGTTGGCTCTGATCTCAAACGCACAACTCAGGAGACAGGCAATGACAGTTTGCCAAGCAGGGCCTTTAATAAATACAGTCCAAGGAACAATAGCATACATGACAGGTCAGGCAATCAGAGTCAAGCAAAATCCAAAATGCAAAAAAACCACAAACAAGGTCAGACTCAAACAGAAATCAAGGTAACAATCAAATGCAATAGGCTGGCAAGCTGGCACTGTGCTCCGGGACTAGGAATTCTTTGGGAAGATCTGGTGTAGACTGTTGAGATGACAAGGGTTCTTGTAGCTATCTTGATGAAAATGAGATTGACTACAGGTGCGCTTGCTGTACCCGGTCAGAGGAGTGCAGGTGTACTCCTCTGGTGTGGAGGCGGAGCTGTAACACACCAGGTAGCAAAAGAAGTTTGACCTATTTCTAGCAGGCTAGAGACATCAGTAGACAATGGATGGTGCCCTCAATGGCAGACAGAGTTTGGCTGACACATGCCGGCAAAGTGGACAAGGTGGGGAAGAATCTATCCGACCGACCCTCCAATCGCTAGATAACTACTGTACCCACTGAGCAATGCCGCCCCATTTTCAATGTGTTTGAAGATGTTGCTGCTATTTCTCATCCTACTGAAACTCTACGTTTCTGGCATCTATTCATAACCTGTTTGTAAGTATTTAATGAACATCCTTTTTAAAACATTATGGATTTGTGACTAAGGTGAAGGACATCATTACAAAGGGAAATGTTAAAAGGTCTCTAAACGTGTTTGGTCTTCTCCTCATGTGTCCCCGTTAGTGAAACATTAGAAGAAGTATTTGTGAAATTACAGGATGATTCGTCCCTCAGCAATAGGACCATTCTTAATGCTGACCAGGTTTGTCGGCCCTTGAAGCTGTGTCTTCCATCCATGTATTTCACATACAGGGGAGAGAACTATAGACAGAAGTGTGGGTAATTTTTGGGTTCCCAAGTTTCTCCTGTAGAGGCCAACTTGCACGTGGAGGAAATAGAAAAGAGGGCTCTGAGGTACCAACCAGGGACACCACCTAGCCATTGGTTACGATGTGTGGACAACACTTGGGTTAATATTAAATGTCAGACCATACCAGATTTAACAACCACATTAACTCAGTGGAAAACCACATCAAGTTCACAGTAGATAATAGTAAATAGATTCCTTTATCAGTCCCGCAAAGGGGAAATTTGGATTTCTTTGGATTTTAATCCATCCTATTGTACAAGAGGAGTGACCTGCCAACATATGGCACTCAAAGAACAGCTATGGGTTCAGTGTCTTGCTCAAAGACACCTTGACATGCTTTCTGCTGGACCGGGGATTAAACCTGCAACTTTCCAATTGCCAGACAACCACTCTACCCACTGAGCTATGCCACCCTAGGGCAAATGTGAAAAACAAACATTTAGCCTTCTTAGACTGTGAAATTGTAATTGTCAAAGCAAGGAATGTAAGGAAGATGGCCAAATAGTGCACGAATTGATCAAAGAGAGAAGGTCAATGACTGCATAAGCATAAACCAGTGGTAATTCCGTATGTGGCACATATGGGTCATATATTTTACAACCAGTGCCTCTCAGTTGATTTCATACTTTAAAACACACCGCACCAGAAATTGGTTCAACCTAAGAATCGGGCGCCCTGGCACAAACAAAATAATATAAGGATGCTTTTAAGTGCCGGAAGGATAGCAATGACTAGTACATTTGCCAAGAGGATGACGAAACGCTGAAGACCTAATGGGTCAGACCAGGACTCCGTAGTCTGCGCTCATCTATAGGCCAATGGCCGCTCTCTCAACAATGAGGATTTGCAGAAACTTGATAGAAAGGAATACTGGTTTGAACGAGGAGTCAAAGGGGCCATCTAGAATATGACAAGGGAAAGACAATCCCTGAGCTGAAGGGAGTACATCTCTCACCATCTAACAATCCTATGATTCCAACTGCCTTCATGCATGCTCAATAATCCAGGTGAAGAAATGACAAAAAAGATGAATCAGTTCCTCCAGAAGCAGAGTTTATTTCTGTCAATATCCGCTGCATTTAGATGAAATGGTAAATGGACTGGTTCTTATACAGTGCTTTTCTAGTCTAGCGACCACTCAAAGCACTTTACAACAAATGCGTCACATTTACCAAGCCCATCGATGGGAATTGAACCCGCTACAACTGGCTTGAAGGCACACGCTCCACCACTGAGCCCCCGCAGCCCAACAGTAAATAACCGATTCAACCTTTTTTTTGTATGATTACAACTATTCCTAAATCCTTCGGGAATAATATGTTTCTATTGAATCTCCAGCCAATTTCCATATGAAACCATCATTGGTTTTGATCATTATGCAACTGTATTGTTTATAAAAGGGTGGGCATACTTGCAGTCAGCTTAGAGGTAAATTGTCACCTGTATGAGTGATGAAACATCTTTCAATAAACGCTTTATCAGGATAAACTGTAAACCTTTTTGTGATTTCTGGATTATTGAGCATGCATAAACATGTTAATTGCTGAAAATCCACAGTTCAATCCAGGTGAAACCCTCTTCTCCTTTTATCCATCCCCCACTCCGACTGCAGAGGAAAAGTTGACTCTGCTTTTGCAGATATAAGCCCCAGATCCCGAGAACAACCTCCCCAGACCATTAGATCAGTGAAATCTTTGATCTGTTTTACGTAGCTTCTAAAAACGCATCTCTTTAGGCAAGCCTTTTTTATAAAACTGTTGTGGTATTTAACTTTTTTTTCTTTGTGTCATGTTTAAATTCAACGTATGTTTTTTTAAATTTTCTCGTCATTTTCATGAATGTATGTACAGCACTTTACAACTGTGTATTTTAAAAGTGCTATATATCTTATTTTAAAAAATCAGCTTAACTTACTATTTCTGACATTGAAATTACATTTCATAGGTCGTGTTCCTCTACAACTTATCAGGGATGCAGTCTATTTTTGGAGTTAATTCATGGTGTTTTAGGGAGAAGTGATGGAGAAAATGGCATGGTTAATTAGCCGTTGTAACTTAAAATCCGCTTCAGGAAGCCCCGCACAGACACACTCTGTTGCTCCCTTTTTAATTGCTAAGATTCTAGTAGATCTATTTCAAGGCCACTCACCATGGTTCTTTCTTCAGTTAACATTATAGATTATTTCAGAGTTTTGAAAGGTATAGCCCAAACCTATTCTGACATTATAAAATGAAGACTTACTAGTTCGAACATGTGCTAATGAGATCACGCAGTTCTTTTGCATTGAATCAACTCACCTTAGCAAGCACATTTTAAAGAAAAATCAACCCCAAATGGGATAGAGTATCAAAAATGTCCTTTAAATGACCTAAAAGGACTAAAAGGCCTACTCTACTCTGGTGAAGTATGACCACACAATGCACTGGAATGTCTGACAGTTAAAATCAAAGTGAGAAACAAAAGCTCTGGGAATAAAGAGAGGGCATAGTAGACTGAGACAGACTAGGACTGTTCTCTGATAGTGTCTACTCAGCTGGGTTTCAAAGTGTGTGTGTGGGTGTGTGTGTGTGTGTGTGTGTGTGCGTGCGTGCGTGTGTATGTGTGCGTGTGTAGATTTCCCAGTGCTGAAGGACTCCATTGAAACAGGCCTTCCTCCTTATCCCTAATTTCCATGCAAAGGGGGCCAGCTGCCTACGCTCAGCCGTGATGGCAGAAATATTTACCACTTTGTTTACCTAGGAACACACTAACAGTCCCCCCCTTAAGTTTTCTCCTAAAACTTCATCTGTTTGCTTTTCTCTTCCTGATCCTTCAGTAAGGAGTCTGTCTGTGTGTTCTCTCGTCAGTGACTTGAAGCATTTTGGACTCGTTCTGTCAATAATGGAGTCTTTGAGTGACATTTTTTAATCCTCGCCAGCTCCTAATGATATTTGCTCTCCCCACATTGTGTCAGCTGCTATCAAAATGTCACAGGCAGATTTACAAATGTGTGAGCTGCCAAGCAAAGCTTTTTTTTTTTTTAGTATGGTGCTTTCATGTGACAATAAATCATTCCATACTACAAATCAATGAAGATATGTATGGCTGGTACCTGTAAGACTATGAATTGCACAAATGTCTCACAAATATAGAAACAAATAAGATGGGCTGGATGTATGCTTGCATGTGTTTCTTTGTCTTTTCAGCTCTATTTATGCATCTCGTTCGCCTCTTATCTCACTCTTTCTTTCTCACTTCTATTTATTTTCATCTCTTCCACAGTTATTTCAATGCCTAAACCCATGGGAAGTTGGTGTGATTCTTCATCACAGAAGTGAAAAAAACATGACATACCTTCAAGGCACAATTACCCAATGCCAGCCATGATTACGGCGATTTCTTTTGCACTCACTGACCATGGATCCCACAAAATCACCCTGAGGATTGTATTTATAATATTTCTTTCTCCATATGGAGCCAACAGCTATATATACATAAACAACTCATATTATCAGTGAGCAACCATATGTGCATAGCCAAAAGGCAAGCAACTCTCTGACTTGTTTATCCAGACTTGTCTAGAAACAAATATATTTGTTATTAATGTTATCCTTTTACGACATTGTATTTTGCTCTCATCTCATTTTGTTTTCATCATTGTCGAAAAGCTTATGAGCAGAGAGAGAGGCTAAAAATGTAAATTTACTTTTAATTGTTGTGTTATCTATTGATAAACCTTTTCTGAGACTTCATCTGCCATATCTGCTTTTTTAGCTGCAATTCTGCCTCATAAAACTCATGGATTAACTGTATTTGTTTGCAATAACGAAGGCATAAAACCATATCAGTTTCACATTCTACCGGAAAATAATCATCAAAATGAGCATTTACACAAGCCATCATGATTTCAATATTCCTAAAAGGTTTCGAATGAAATACATATAAAACAGAAAGTATTAAGGCAATGGCATGCTAGCAGCCACATTAATGTGTGCACAGGTTCTACTGAATGACAGAAGCTAAGAAGGTGTGGGCTTAGCTAATACTTGGATTGGAGACCTCTCAGGAACTGAGTTGCTGCTAAGAGTGATGGACAAGTAAGGGCAGTCTTTCATCTGGCCGTAATAGACAAATAATGATAATAATCCATTCATAATCAACCACTTAAACCGGGTTAAGCGGAGTGACTAAAGCATATCTCAATTCTCATCTGGCAAAAGTTAGGGATACACCTTGGAAAGGACGCCGGTCCATCATAGGGCAGAGTAATTAAGAGAACAATGCCTTGCTCAAGGGCACTTCAACACACTTCTCTGCAGGTGCAGGGATAGAACCTGAAACCTTCTGATCACCAGACAACCACTCTACCCACTGAGCAATGCCACCCCATAATGACAATAGTAATAATAATAGTGAGAGAGGCCTATCTCACGTGTCATGATTAGTCCCCATGATGTGGGGGCAGACGTGGACTTAGATGGGATTGAGTAGTGGGTTCGAGCCTGCTACCCCTGGCATCTAAGTTCCAAAAGCGAGTGCCCTGATCACAAACCTACCGTGGCCCCAATAATAATAATAATGATAATAATAAATCCCAATTTCTCCGTGCAGTGGTAGAGACACTGCTGTAGGAAATGCCATCCTTCACATGAGACATTAAACCAAAGTTCTGACTCACTGTGGTCATTAAAAATCTCACGGCAATTATCACAAATAGTAGGGGATCCTAAAAACTGCTAAATACGAGGTTCCTGGTGTTGTGACAAAATTCCCATCCTGGCTCTCTCCATCTGTCCACCTTATCATCCCCCCAGTGTAACTGACTCAATGAATCCTCCCTTTCAACCTCACCTCAAGTGATGTGTTGTGAGAGTTCTATTGCAAAATGGCTGCCGCGGGTGCTACAAATTGGTATTGGTTGAGATGAGTTCCCCCTTTCACTGTGAAGTGCTATAGATAAAAAAATAAAGTGCTACCTAAATCTAATCCATTGTTTCAATTATAATTGATTTTGTTATTGTTATTGTTTTGTTATTATTAGTATTATTATCGTTAATATTATTATTAATGGCAAGACATCTTGATGCATGCTCAATAATCCAGGTATGGAAATCACAAAAATGAGGTGAATCAGATCAAACTTCTGATCCGGTTAAACTGATTCACCTCTTTTTTGTAATGGCAAGACGCTGTTCCCCTAACTGCTCTTTCCTGTGAGGAACTAGTGACTTGTCCGGGGTGTTTCCCTGCCTTTCGCCGAGGCTCCAGTTCCCCTGCGACCTGTTTTCGGATAAGCGGTTGACAATAGATGGATGGATTATTATTAATGCTACATTTTGGTTTGATTGTAAAATTTTAGGATTGTGGCTTTAATCATTGATTCAAAAATGTTCCAACATTTCTTATCTTCTATTTGAACTACATTCAATCGGGTAGGGTAGCTACCAGCCAAGAACTCATTACTATCATTCT
>OMLC01083326.1:0-10342 GCA_900302585.1 Regalecus glesne
ATAGCCTCTTCTCCTCCCTCCCTCTCCTGTCTCTCAGAACTATCCGATCAAATAAAGGCAGAAAAGAGCTGCGCATTTATTTTAATACATAAATTGATAAAAATATAAATACTTTTAATTGGGAGTGTTTGCTTTGGTGCTCTTTACAGATGAATTCTATGTTTTTTTGTTTTTTCCTCTCTTTTTTCTAAATTTTGACCGCCCCCACCTGACTTCCCTGAGTTTCTTCCTGCTGGGTCAGTCTCTTAGATATCCCTCTAGAACATCAACAGGAAGGAGGAAGTGGTAGCATGTGTCTCCTCCAAGTCACATGACCACTAGCCCTCACTAGTCCACACATCATGGTCTGGTGGGGAAAGCACAGTGTTTGGCCGTCAGAGGAGAATGAAGCAGAGTACTTTCCCTTCACTTAACCAAGAGGCCTGGATGACCCAGAGGGGGACACTAGTGAACCCAGAATACTTTATCCAACCTAACCCCTATACCCATGTGAGGCTTAGCCAATTATGACCCACTAACTATGGACCTCTGGCCGTGGTTGGAAACGGTGCAGCTGGGATTCAAACCCCCGACTGCATGACACAGAGATGTACTGAACACAGGTGTCTTACCCCCCTACACCACTAGAGGCCAACTGTATAACAGTGCAGCAAAACAAACATTGTCTCTTTATTACATTTTGTTTATTTAGGTCCCAAAAACCATCATAATAACATTATATCAATAATATTAATACAGAAATTGGAAAAAAATAAAATAAAAATAAAATAGCTTTTTTTGTCCACAGCCTCAAAGTGGGGGAAAGGGTGGAAAAAGGGAGAATTCTCTAGAAACTTTGCAAAGTCCGTTTGGGGAGGAGGGAACAAAAAAAAGTGAACAGGATGTGGCTTCAAGCTTAGGCGACTCATTTGTCATCTGCTGTGCACCAATCAGGAATGTTGAGGTGGGAAACGAGGGAGGCAGGTTTTATGAGGTACAGGAAGAAGTGGCGAGCTGAGGTTCAGGCTACTGCTGTGACATCTGAGGAGAGACCAGAGAAAGAGAAGTATAGAAAACATGGGATGGTTCGTCCATAGCGCCTGCACATTTTCACTCTGGTGATATTCACAGAGGTGTGTGTCTCAGTCAGTGGGAGGGTTAAACATGTCCTGCTCAACTCTGACAGGTCACAGCACATTAGAAAATCATCTGCATGTGACTCCCGTTCTCGACGAGCATAATACCAAGAACCCAGCAGGGACACCATATCCCTGCCAAGTGTGCCGTGTGTGCGTCTTACCTGTTGTGTCTGTGTCTCTGGCCCTCTGCTCGCCAGTCGGCTCAGAATGTTCCTTTCTGACATCTGGAGTCGCACAGCAACTGGTGGTATCCGGGCAATGGTTGCTGGAAGGCGGGTCACATCCGCCTTCATGTCACTGAGGAGCTCCTCCAGCTGCTTCAGAACTGAGAAAGAGAAATGAAGAAAGAAACGGAAAGACATGGTGAGGAAGAGTGAGGTAGAGAGGGAGAGAGAGAGGTAGAGAGGGAGAGATGAGGGTGAAACAAATAGAAAGAGGGAAGGACAGACGGACAATACTCTCATGCAAAAGCGTGCTCAGGGCCAGCCACCACTTTCTTCGTGTACTGAACCAAAGTTCAGCAGGAGTCTTCACTATGTTTGTAAGAGTTCAGAGTCCATTGACTGATTGTATCTACCAGATACTTTTCATTCCAACACATTTGTATTTATTATACAGAACTGCCTTTGACTGGAATTCTGCTGAAGTGGAGGTATTCACTGTAAAAGAGCTTTCCAGTAACTTGTAGCAGGATCCAATGAAAACATGCGATGGGAGCATTCATATTTAGAAGAACTGACCAATGAGAGGCTACATCATGGGGGGGTGTTAAATCTTATATCCTCATCTTTGGTGATGATATTCGCATGTAAAAGAGGGACAACACATCTAAGCTGGTACTGGGGACAATGGAGATGGCAGAACTTATGGTAGTGATTAAGAAGGGAAAAGAAAGCCACTTTATCCGGTCATTACATTCCCACAAAAAAATGTGTTCTCTGCATTCAACCCATCCTATTCCATAGGAGCAGCGAGGAGCTGCAGCACCCAGGGACCTGTTAGGGGTTCATTTTCTCACTCAAGGACACTTCAACACACTTTCTGAAGGAACCGGGATTCAAACCAGCAGCCTTACAAATACTAGACAACCCACGGAGAGGGGATCAACCAGGGTCACCCCAGAACTGGGCAAATAATCAAGGGTTCAGTAGATGGCCATTAGAATGTTTTTAAAGATAGTGGCAGGACCCCCCCCACACACACACACACACTCGGAGCCTCTGGGCATGCTAACAGAAGTGACAGTGGTCTAGGCAGACTTCAAAACGTGGCACAAGCTCACCATCGTTGAACCAGGTTTCCATCATCAGCGGCAACTCCAGTCCATGGATTGAGAAGAAAAGTCTTATTGGATAAAGATCTCATGTATAACAGAGCCACTTTGACTAGGATAGCATTATTATCCAACAATGGCTCCCATGCCAGAGAACAGAGATTCTGGAGGACTACACCACCCTGCTTCACCATTAGCCTGGCGGGGAGCCCAGAGAGCAGCAGTCCAGCAGCCAGTCTGTGTCTGGGATGACTGTTTTTCAGAAAGGCGTCCCTCGTCTCGAGGGAGGGCCAAGGAACGAAGCCACCTGATTGACCAGGTTCAACATTGTCATGCAAAAAAAGGTGGGCTGGTGCCAATCAAGAGCAGGCAGGATTCCTCAGTTTAACTGAGGTACCTGCACGTTTGCTCTACCTCCCAGAACGTTTCCTATGGTGGTAGCTGCAGAGCCAAACAAACACCTTCCACAAGTTGGGAAAATAGAGAGCAATGAGGCCTGCAACAGAGGCTTAATTATCCAGCAGTGTTTGAACAACATAGACAATAGTGGCTTGCAATCATCCATACAAAGAGACAGAAACACCATCAGGACAAACAAGAGCAGCAAGCAGGTGTCAAGAAGCCCATCACAGTAGCATGGCCATCTTTCTGTGTGTTGCAGACATGCTTGGTCGGCTAACAACAGCAGCAAATGTTAAGAGACCAACAGAAGGACCATCTAGCAGAAGAGAAAACCAGTCATGTCGGTAGTACCAGAGGACTTGATTGAGAAATAATGGTCTATGCTGCCCACGTACCTTTGTGCAGGACGGCGTTAGCCGGCTTGTTCCCGGACATGGACTCCTTGCTGAGGTGTTGGTGGGACTCGGCCAGACACTCCACCTCACTGAAGCGTGTGTTGAGGGCCATAGAAGGATGGGAGGGGTCCTCTGACATGTTGAGGTAGGCTGCTCGCCGAAGCTGCTCCTCGATTACTAGGGCCTGCTCCAGCAGCTGGGGGGAAAGAAAGGTGGGATATTTATAACGGAGTCCAGTGGTTGACAAACCACCTCAGCGTGCACAGATATCATTCAACAGATTTATCTTAGCTGCTGCTGATCCTGGAAATAATTCAGTCAAAGCACAAGCCTGCTTGTCCTCAGCCTATTCTGATGATGAACTGAGATCGAGGAAACCCTGTTAGTTGTAGTTTGACAAGGTAACTGCCACAATCATTATCCAGCTGAATTTTCTCTCCTTGTCTTGTGTTTGTGAGATGGTTTCCCTGGTTTGAAATTGAATCAGACAAATTCTTTCAGTGGGTAGCAGTGTAGGCAGGGAGACCATCCACCACCAGAACCACAAAATAGGTGTGAATAAAACAATGAGATTTTTGTTTGGGCTCAGCCTCACCACTGTATGAATATGTCTGACTTGTGCCCTTCCTACCTTGAACCTCCTGGCCAGGAACTTGTTTTTGATTTCCAGGAAGTTACCGCGGTTCATCTCTCCCTTGAAGGGCTCGTTGAGGATGGCGTACTTCACGTCATTCTGAATGTCCTGCCAGCGAGCATATCCATGTCTGGAAGGAGGCCGCAGTCAAGAGCAACAACCACAACACTACCAGCACCAACACTGTTGCACTTCATACAAGCGATATAGGAGGCTATATAGTGAATCATTGAGTACATATCTAAACATTGTGCTGTTAGTCCATGTTAAGAACACTGAGAGCCACAAGACGTGTGCTAACTTACATAGCCACTAAAATCTGACTCTGACACACCACCAGTCTGAGTTAAACATGTGATCATCTCCCTGGGAATCAGTCAAATGAGAAAAGGATACTGTATGATGCCAGCCAGAAGCCAGTAGTCATGGCGACGGTGCCAGATCTCATTGGTCTTCTTGGTAACTGTGGCAGCGCGCTCCTCATTCTGCCACAAAGAATGGAGCTCTAGAGATAACCAGATGGAAACATTTAGATTAACATAAATATGATAGATGGAAGTGTCAGAGAGCTCTGTGTGTGTGCATAATAACTACTATGAATGAGCAAGTACCAGATTATTTCAGTATGTTTTTGAACTACTAGTGTCGGCCTCAGCACATTTCATGTGAGTGTGTACCTGTGAATCCTCCATCAGCAATGTTGAACATGAACCTTGTCTTGGCTTTCTTTTTTTCCTCACTGGTTCCACCAGCTGCAGCTGTGCCCCCAGTGGCTCCACCCTCTTTGCCACTGTCCCCATTTTGTAGTTTGGTCCCCTCCTCAGCCTTTAGCCCCTCCTTCTCCTGGTCTGTGGGCAGATGAGGGGGAGCAGTGGGACACATTGAGAACACATTGACCCATTGATATTCAAACAGAAATACATGTTTCTACAGAACAGAGCTGAGGTGGACTGGGTCTTAACCTTCTAGCAGCTGTGTACTATGTATTATGTAGCCAATGTAGATGGACAGACAGTGTCCCAAATAACCTGTAAACTATTTAAGAAACTTACAGGTTGCACCCCTCCCTTGCTGCAGTAAATGGACATATTTTTATAAAGCACCTTTCTAGTCTTACGACCACTCAGAGCACTTTACAATGAATACCTTACGTTTACTAAACATAACGGATTAAGGCCGAATACGCTTTCCTGACTCCAAGCATTGGGATCAAACCTGCAACACCTGAACTAGAGGTGTCCACTCTACCGTAGAGCCAACACGGCCTAACAGTAATAGTGTCAGTAGGATCTGTTGTGAACCGACTACCCATCAGCGTTACGTGTCTAGCTGTGGCTGGGGTCTGTGTGGAGGATTAGAGGAGTGATGGACAGGAAGTGGCACCATACCTTTATTTTCATCTGCCACTAGAGCGGTGTCCATTTTTTCCGTTTTGTCTTCCTTCTTGTCCTCTGCTGTTTGGACAGCACGCACACGCGCGAGCGCACATACACACACACACACACACACACACACACACACACGAAAAGTCAATTGTCAAATGCATGTGAAAGTAAGAATCAAGAAAAAGCCCCACAGCAGTGACGCTGTATACCTGCTGCCCATAAAAAAGTAATTATTATCAGAACAATAAAAATAATAATAATTGTGCATAATATGCAAAGAGAGAAGTGAATTGTAATCCAAATTAACTACCAAACCCACATTACCTTTAGCCTCAGAGGGTGGGTCTGAGTTGACCTCTGACCCTTCCGTTTTGGCCTCAGGTAGAGACTTGGTCTCTTCTCCTCCCTCTGTGCTCTCCTCTTTATCAACCTCTTTCTCCTTGTCTGCCTCCCCATTGCTGGGCTCGTCAATCTCCATGCCCTCCTCACCATTCTTCTCCTCCTTCTTTATCCTCTGCTCCACCGTTGGACTCCTCTCATCATCATCTGGTATGGCGATCACCTGATGGAGACAAGGGGGGAAGAGTACTGTATTGAATAAAGATGATGAAAATTAAAAGAAAGTTGAGTGAAGAGCTGGATCTTGTCTCGCTTAACTTCCTGACCAACACCAGAGAAGCATGTTAGGAAGGGAGGCAGGTGTTTTCTTTGTGAAGGCCTTTACTGTTTTAATTTCAAATGATAGCTTTAGCATTGATTCTGTTGGGATGACCAAACCAATCGAGTGCGTACAAAAAATGAGCTTCTGTCAGAGAAAGCGTTTTGGCTTAGATCTGGTCTTAACATGGAGATTTCCCTGAAACTCATCATGACCCTCACCTCATCATCATGCTTGCCATCCTTCTCTCCTTCTCCATCCCTTTTCACCTCCTTCTCTGCGTCTTTCGCTGCCTCATCACTCTTGGAGGAGTCATCAACTAGAGAGATAATTTCATTGATCAGCCAGTTCTGTGTTGGGATGACCATCCAACCACAGATAGCAACAGACAGTTATGAATTGTCATAAGGGAGGGGAAGGGTGTTTGGGGTGAAGGGTTCCATGGATATACTTATTTGTGTGTGTATTACATTCGTACCCGTGGCAGGTGTGTTGGGCTGGGTGTCTACAGGCGTGCCGGTGGAGGGCGTCTTGCCAGGGGAGTCAGGGTGGGCTATGGCAGCAGCTGCCTTCTTGCTCTCCTCTAGCTCAGCCATCCAGGGCATGGACCATTGGCCATTCACATGCTCAAATTCCTGAACCTGCATAACATGGACAGAACACCAACATGATCAACACATTCCATCACATATTCATTCACATGTCAAAATTCATAAATGTGAATAGCGTACAGGTAGACAACTGGGAAATAAGTGAAATTTATAAATGAGAGGGATCCGTTTTACACATTAGGATTAGTCCCCACATTGTGGGGGTGGACACGGACTAAGATGGAGCTTGGGGGTTAAGGCCAGAAAGGCCTGACACTCCGTGATGGGTTTGAATCCACAATATCTGGCTAATCAGTTCCCGAACCTCGCACTTTATCCCGAACTTCACACTCTATCACTCAGCTGCCACAGGCAAGTAAAATAGATAAACAAAGTTGAACAAAAAACATGTATATGTTAAGACATCATAGAAGTTTAGTGGACCTTCACCTTTTTGCGGATGAGTGACATAACACCAATGCGGGTAAGGACATGTTGTCGTGACAACCCTTCCCTGGGGACGCCGTCGGCGAATGTCTCGGCTCCGTCCGCCCCTGGCTCACAAAGGTGTCTCATAAACAGAGATACATAGGCCCTGAGAGAGACAGCAAAGAAGGAGAGAAACAGAGAAACCATGAAAAATAGGAATATAGAGAGTTGGCGAGGGGACCGGGTGGAGGGCAAAGGGGGACAAAAGAGGGAAGAATGTAAGAATGGTGTGAACAGAGCAAGAAAGGTGTACGAGGAAAGAGGGTGAGACATGTCAGTTTGACACCCCTCCGGCACCCTCAGGCTAAACATGCATCAAAATCCATTGACCACATGCACTTAACCTGTTCAGTATCCAAAGTACACCACAACACACATTGTCAACAAAAAAGGCTTGTTATGTTTTATTCTGTTCAGCTGAAAAGGTGACAAGTCATACTTGAATTCTTTCTCAGACTTCCCTCGAAGGTCTCTGACCAGCCACTGGGTTGTGAAGGCGTCCTGAGGGGGCATCCCATAACGCATCACCGCGTTCAGGAAGGCCTTCCTCTGCCGAGAGTTGAAACCCAACACCTAGAAAACCGCAGGGGTCAGAAGTCAATCTTAATGCAGAGCGACAGTACACCAAAGTAATGCTTATTAGGTGATATCTTCCAGATGGAAATGACATCAAGACTGATATCAAGGGAGACCAAAACTGGAGTGGGTGGGTGCACACATAAACGCAACTAGACTTCTTCCTCAAACAGTCTTAGAAAACTAAGAGATCGTCAGACTTGTAGTTTTCTATAACAGAGAAATACCAAACCAACATTTAGGTTGGGTATACACACATAAACTCCAGGTCACACTGGACCCCAGGTTACACTGAAAGCATAATATTCAAGACATGAATATTCAGGACTATTTGCAAATACTATCTCACCTGAAGCCACCACGGACCCCTTGTGGAATGACTTTTAAAAACTTTTTTTATTTTCAATCTTTATCCCAGAACCTATGAAAAGGCTTTTAAAAAGACACAACTTAAAGGACACCCTGAAAAAAGGCTGACTACTGTGTGCTTACCTCAATGTTGCCTCCTACCCTGGCCAGCAGGGGGGGCAGTGGTTTGTCTTTGTCATTTCTTAAGCCCTTCCTGTTCGGCCGGCGAGAGTTGGCTGGTTGGAGACAGCAACAGAGTCAATTCAGCTTTAATGGTGACATATATGGTTAGATAGACACACACGCATGGACGTATGCGTGCACGCACACACACACACCTCCTTGAACAGATGCTATATTGCACATGATCTCCTTACCTTCTGTCCGCTCATCAAAGTCCTCATCTCCCTCCTCTGACGCCACGGAGTAGTCAGATTGGCCATCTGACTGGTCGTCCTGCCAATCAGCTTTGAGATAAAAGACAGGAGGCATGAGTCCAACGACAAATGAGAGTTTTGGAGATCTACCCCAAGTTGACCAAAGTGATAAAAGCAATCTCACATGTGTAGCTCTGGTAGGTAGAGCATGGCGCTAACACAACCAGGGTTAGAGGCTCAATTTCCTCTTCGGTTCAATGAGAGATCAAGACAACAACTCAGCTTGGATCAGGGCCCCCATTCCATTCTCATAATAAGGGCCCACCATTTCAAAAGACATTCACACTGTTTCATGATTCCATTTGCTTTCTCGACTGAATCACCTACCAGACAGGATTCACGATGGTACAGACACACAGAGAGAGAAACTACTGGTAAACATTCTAAAGGACTAGCATGTGCCTCTATGGGTCCATTGTTGAGTAACTAAGGAGCTGACACAAACATGCAAGTAGGAACAAGTCCACCCATACATTTTAACTTGAGCATGTTGTCATATGTGCAGGGATGTGTGTGGCGTGCACATGCCGTCTGGGGACAGGAAACGCATACAACCACAGGCAGTAAGCACTCAGATGAGCCCCGGCTTTTTTTCACACCAGTAAGTGTGCACGCCCATGCACAGAGGCTGTTATTATGTGACAGGCATGTGGGCGAACACCGGCATTTTGCTCCCTCTGCTGAGAAGGCCAAGATGATGGCGGCTAGGTGGTGCATCGTGGGTAATGTAGTGTTTGTATATGGTTTCTGACAGCCCGTATGATTGTACTCACTATTTAAAAAATGTAGTCAAAGTATTTTGTGTACTCAAGTCATAGCATGTGTGATTTAAGTTGGTTGATTTTGGTCCATGCAAAGCACTAATAGCTTCAACAACACTCAAGACTGTCTGGAGGATCTATAATAGCTTTTCCAACTCTGATCCTCTGGTTGGTCAGTACTTTTGGCTTTCTGTTCTCAAAGTGTATTCACCTCCAAGCTTCTTGAGAAGACTGTAGGATACCTGACAGAAGATAGAACCAGCAGCAGTGGGGAGGTCATTGAAGACTGAGTTGATAATAAACTGCCCCGTGAATATCCAGGGATGGGAGTGAGTATGTTTGTCTTCATACTTCTGGTATTTTACAGTATATGCCCCTCAATTGGCTTCTTACCCCTGTCTTCCTGGGAACCATCGTTGTAGTTGACCTGCTTGCGGATGCGCTTGCCCTTGCCCAGGTTGCGGGCCAAGTCCTCCTGCTGCTGCTCATAGTGGTGACGGAGGAGCTTCTCCCAGTAGTCTGGGTCCACGCTCTCCTCCTGTTTGATGATCTCTCTCTGAACCTCCTCCTCCTGAGAGGGAAAGGAAGAAAATGATGGAAATCACATAACAGTTCAAATCACTTCCACTTCATCAATCTCTAAAACCCAAAACACATGCACCCTCCAAAATACACACACACACATAATTCAGGCAAGGGAATCACAATAAAGGTGTATCAATTCAACTGGATCAACCCCAAAAACACTGTGTCATAAGTTGGTCCACCCCCGGCACAAACAGAGTAACGTAGTGTACGCTGTTAAATGCCAGGAGGACTGCAGTGACTTGTACATCGGGGAGACCAAACAGACGCTGGCTAAGAGGATGGCGCAGCATAGGAGAGCCAACACGTCGGGTCAGGACTCTGCGGTCTACACCCACCTACAGGCGAGTGGCCACTCATTCAAGATGATGATGTTCACATCCTTGATAGGGAGGAACGCTGGTTTGAGAGGGGGGTGAAGGAGGCCATTTACGTGAAGAGGGAGCGACCCTCGTTGAATAGGGGCGGTGGCCTGAGAGTACACCTATCGGCGTCTTACAATGCCGTGATCGCGAACATTCCCCAATCCTCTGTGAATGGTGCCCATTGTCACTGAATGTGCAGTTGATCACCCAACTTGCATGTGAAACCAACCTATTGTTGTGTGGCATCACGGTACTGTTTATAAGGAGGGGGATGTTTGCCTTCAGCTTAGACTGAAGAAGTCACCTGGTGAGTGACGAAACGTTTC
>OMLC01083330.1:0-12943 GCA_900302585.1 Regalecus glesne
GAAATAAGAACTGGTCTTAACTAAATCCCACCTCTAGCAAGACAGCAGAACAGGTCAATAACCTCAAATATCTTGGAATCACTTTAGACAAGTAAACTCAGCTTTGATCAACACATCACTGATATGAATATACAATCCAAGCAGAGACTGCACATCATCCACAAGCTCAGAGCACTTTCTGTTGTCTCCCCCCTCCAGTTGTTACTTTAAAAAAGCGCAATCCGACCCATCCTGCTGCACTGTGCCCTTTGTCTATGTCATGCAGAGCATCTCCAACAAAAACAAACTCACCAGGATCACACACACTGCCTCCAAGATCATCCACGACAACAAACCTCTAAGACATGAACAACAGATCCATCTCACAAGCCTCGCACTCACAACAGTGAATGATACCCATCACCCCTTTAATTCACATCACACTACTGCCATCAGGCCGCAGGTACCAGACTCTGATATGGAGAAGAGGTCACTTTGGCAGGAGTTTAGTCCCTTCCGGCACAGCAGCATCAGACAAACGGCCTCCACGGCCTAGCACAGAGCCAGATTTATCTGACTGTGATACATGTAAGTGTGCAGGGATGCAGGCAGGGAGTGAGCTTTGTGTTAATGTGTTCATGAGTCTTAGGTGTTCATACATCTGTATGATGCGGTGTGGTTAACTGTATGTATGCATGCACTGCTGATGAAACTACATTTCCTGCAGGAAAATAAAGATTATATGTATATCTAGATATAAAGGTTCCTTTTTACACATCTATATTAGTCCTCACTCTGTGGGGGTGGACATGGAGCTAGATGGAGTATGGGGGATTAAGGCCAGGTGCCCTTCCTGCCCTGCAGTGGGATCAGAGTTTTGACGCTAGCTTGTCATTTCCTGACGCACGCTGTACTGCTAAGGTACCATGGCTCCTTATATCTATATCTAAATGATAATGGATATTCATAGATATAGAATAATAAATACTGAACTGATAAGCATTACATGGAATATTATCACCCATGCTATTGAAAGTCCTTGATGTATTTGGAGAGCAGTGTCTTATACGGTTCTTAAATTGATCACGATGCTTTAGATACAACCAAACAGAGTTTTAATGAGAGCAGAGTACTCAAATATTGGATAAATTGATGAGATACATTGAGAAAATGTGTTTCTATAGCTCTGGTCACATTTAGGTTAACAAGACTACCTCTGTGTTAATTGTCCTGTCCAAGGTCCTCCCCTGTCCCATTAAACTGCTGGCCTAATTCAGCAGTATGGAGACCAAACGTTTGCCTATTTTTGCTTCTCTAAGCAGATTTGTGGGGTTTTAAGGTCCTATATATATTAAGTGATACATCTAACTGAGGTAGGGTATTTTGATTGAATAAAACTATTTCTACAGAGAATAGAAGAAGAAGGAAGAAGGATTCCCTTATCAGTCCCACAAGGGGAAATTTGGATTTCTCTGTATTTTTGACCCAACCTATTGTATAGGAGCAGTGAGCTGCCAACATATGGTGCTCGGGGAGCAGTTAGGGGTTAAGTATCTTGCTCAAGGACACCTCGACATGCTGTATGCAGGACCGGGGATCGATCCTGCAACCCTGAATGTAAATGAGTCCCAGTTCATCGCCAGAGGCCCGGGCTCCATATCTCATTATCACTCTAACAATGCGGCTCCATTTTAAGAATTGATGAGAGGAAACTGTTAAGGTATTGAATTGCGATTTTTAATATATGAAAAAAATGGCATATTACATCTTTAATACTAGATAATATCAACACAGTCTACATATATAATAGGCATTGTCACAAGTTAACAATGGCACAGACGGAGAGTAGGAGATTGTCTTTAGCTATCATTCAAGGTTGGACAGAAAATATTTTGAGGCAGAAATAAATTTTTAATATTCATTACAGATGGTGTGAAATCAAATTGGAATGGACTCATATTGGGAGCTGTTGGATGCCAAGTCTAAATTAATATCCATGGAAGTATAGCCAGCAATGTGTGTGTGTGTGTGTGTTTGTGTGTGTGTGTGTGTGTGTGTGTGTGTGGGGGGGTGTTGAAGGCAATGCTAGACCAAAGTACCACAATAATAGACTTCATATCAGGAAAAAATACATATTCTCGCAGAAAACAGCAAACAAAACCTTCTGTAATCTGTGAGATTCCAGATTCAAGAACTTTGAAGAGGGGCAGCAAAGCTCAGGAGGTAGGGCAGTATGTGTAGCAATTCGAAGATTGGTTGTTCAATCCCCAGTTCTTTCAGAAAGCGTTTCAAAATGTCCAGAGCAAAATAGTGAATCCCAAACTGCTTGAAACAGCAACAAAAAATAGTATGGTGGTTAAATTTGGAATATTTACATTCTAAACATACATTAAAATACACTGTCCCTATAAAATGTGTCGCAGTAGCTCAGTGATAGAGTGAGTGCTTCAGGAACTCATAAGCCAGAGGCTCCATGGGCAATCCCACCACAGGGTATCAAGAAGGGTATCTGGCCTTAATCCCCCATGGTCCATCTAAATCTGTGTCCACCCCCACAATGTGGGGTCTAATCATGACGCATAAAGCAGATTTCTCATTTTTATTTTATCTTTATCTTATTTTTATTGTGCAAGGCTGCCCATGTTGGAAGAGAGATCCCTCCTATGTGGCTCTCACTGAGGTTTCTTCTTATTTTTCCCCTTGTTAAGTTTTTTTTAAAGGGAGTTCTTTCTTATCTGATGTGAGGTTCAAAGGACAGGATATTGTGTTCATGTAAAGTCCACTGAGGAAAAATATAATTTGTGATAATGGGCTATACAAATAAAATTGACTTGACTTAACTTGCTTAAAGCACAAAGAATTGCAAGATGCTTAGCAATTACAGCATAAAAGGTAATTGCATCTATCACCAGTCCCTTAGGGCGTGGTGCTTGGTTCTCAAGACTGGCACAAATGGCAGGTTCCATAGAATATCAATGCAGCATAGTCACTCTGACTCACATAGAGGCCCAATACAATTACAAGTTGCCAAGTTCTGATTAGTCCCAGTAAAATCCCCCACCGTCCATTCAGCTTCAATTCTGGCTAGCAGGACGGTGGAGTTTGTGCACGTGTATCATAACACAGGATTTCTGGCTGAACTCTTCTTTTTCTGGTGAGAATCGTAAGCGTTTTGCTCATATAATTTCAAGATTACACACTCAAATTCACCTATGCAAACCCTAGAATGAAAGCCCTCCCACACACTGGCTACATTGAAGCTATCCATGCAGGAAAGTGTTTTTAATTTCATTTAAGCCAGCTGGTGCTGCAATGGCTCATTTGACTGTGGCAACTCTGACTCATTGCCCTACTCGCTGGTTTGGGACCATGAAAGTTCCTCATGCGCACGCTAATGCGCGGAATACCAATCAATGCAAATACACTGGATTAGGATGACAAGTGTGTGCAAGTACACCATTACACAACTGTAGGGATTTTTTGCATTTAAAAACATGAATAAAATCTTATACGAGCAGTTATATGTGTGTGTCCTTATCTTTGGCAGGGATGATTGATCACTACTCTAGTCTTTTATGGGGTGGCATAGCTCAGTGGGTGGATCGATCGTCTGGCAATCGGAGGGTTACAGGCTCAATGCCCGGTCCTGCAGAAAGCATGTCGAGGTGTCCTTGAGCAAGACACTGAACACCTAACTGCTCTCCAAGCACCATATGGTGGCAGCTCACTGCTCCTATACAATAAGATGGCTTAAAATACAGAGAAATCCAAATTTCCCCTTATGGGACTGACAAGGGAATCTTTTTTTAAATCTTTTTTTTTTAATCACAGCCAAATTAGGCATTAGATAGACATGTATGATGACACAGATGCTCCGGAGTATAGTGGCAGCCGCTACAGAATCCTGTGAAGCTCAGTATCTTACATCTTCCACAATTTCATCCAGCCTGCATCTACCTCTCCCCTCTTTTCTCATGATTCATCTTAAACTCAAAATCTCTTTCCCCTCTGCAGTAGCAGTGCTGTATAAATCCCAACCTCCTCATTTCTCCTTCCACTTATCATTAAGGTGCTGTTGACGTTACTGTCCGATTTTCTCCCCAGACGTACATTCCTACGCAGCATGTATGTATTATCAGGTCTGGTGAGGAGAGGATGTAAATAATAGTGGAATCTTTAAATATGCTTTTACACCTCAGTTAGTGGGTGAGGACATTATCATAATCCATTTCCTCCTCTTCTTCATCTATGTTTTCCCAGGTTCATGTGAGATAGAATAGAACATGTATCAAAATTAAAATCAGTTTGCTCAACTATAGGGCTTTGAAACATTAATTCAACCAGCTAGTCATGTCAAACCCAAGAGGCCTTATCTAAGATAAGATAAGAGATGAGATTTTTTTAGTTCCATAAGAAGAAATTTACAGTGTTACAAGCAGCAAAGTGGAAAGCAGAACAGAGGCTAACATCCCCCATCCCTAAAAACAACAAAAACAACGGAAAAAAACAACCAGACTACAGCACCAAACCACAAATTATAATGACACAAAACTTGGGCAACAAACTACAATGTTGCCATGACAACCATCTATGTCTGCCACATCCATATCAGCCATAACAACTGCTCAGACAAACAATTTCCTCTGTTTGGCTTTTTCAGCTTTACCAGTATTTCAAGATGTGAACCATCTTTCCATAAGGAGATTAATTCTTTAATCACTGGTTGCTGCTATAATCTGACATGAAATTATTCCCGAGGTATCAGGGCCATGTTAGCTTAAGAAGCCAGACGTCAAGGATTCAATCCCACCGCAGAGCATCAGGAGGGGCATCTGGCCTTAATCCCCCATGCTCCATCTTGGTCTGTGTCCATCCCCACAATGTAAGGATTAATCATGACACCTAAAAGGGACCTCATTCCTGTAGTAACAGCAGTATCAATAATGCAGATCTTTACAGGAATGTGATTTCTTTGGATCTTTACTGGCACTATAATATAAATTATGTGCTTCATCAATTGCACATTCAATCTTTTGTCAGTGGGTTAACAGCATCTGTTCCGAGAATGACCCCTGATCCTGAACAAATGAAATATGAATCATGGAAGTAGCCTTGCTAGGTCACTGGGGATGCACACCTATGGCTCCAAATCATGCAACACATGGGCATCCATTATGCATACAAAATGCTTCACTCTGGTCAAAAGAAAAGACAGCACAAGCACAATCCCCTTTTTACATTATTGAAGCTTTGACCTGGGTGGTCCTTGGTGGAGGTGTGTCTGGGTGTGATCATTATTTGTTGGGATCCCTTTTCTCTAAAAAAAATGAATCTGTGAATGTCTTCACCATTATCTGCAGTGTGTCATAATGGCAACTCTGTGTCAATATATGAACTGTATTTACTGAAGGAAAAATCTAAAAATAAATAAAAAGAACTAAGTGATGAAATTAGGCGAGGTAAACCCTTACCTTGTCCTCATTGACAGGTTTCAGTACTTCCCTTTTGCTCATTCCTAAGCAGGTCTTTCCTGCAGTGGGTAATGTCTAGAATATGTAATAAACCAGTCCTGAATAAATCATATTCAGCATTGGCCTGAATACTGATGCTGCGATTGAGAGACAACGAGAAAACAGGGGGAGAGTGAGAGAGTGAGAGAGAGATAGAGAGAGGGAGTCACACCGTGCTCAGCTTTAATTTTCAAGCAACCCCAAATCTCTGGAGGTCTTCTTCCTCGACCATAAGATGTTGTTCTAAAGTGCTTTCAGTAGAAGAAAACACTGCATAAAGATGCGTCCATTTACCATTTATTCCATTATACTTCATGTGTTAAATGATTTTTTAGGATGCATTCTCTCACATGAGGATATTCAGGCCATAATCATCCCAGAGTATAATTGAGCATTGCTGTTTAAACAGAGGCGCATCCAACCAAAGGGCGAGCTATGACTAGAATCAGGGCAGACAGTGTTAGTTAGTCCATAACTTTTACAGCAAAGTGGATGTCAGATTACTCCAGCTCTTCAGTCCATTTTGCCATCGTTTGATTGCTGCATACATACTGTGTTGTGTTACAAATGACATTGATAGCAGTTCATTACAGAAGAATCTAAAACTGCTGCTCTTGTTCCCTCTCATATCTAATACCCCCATGATCTGATAGGTTGGATGTAGGGACATTTTAGCAGTCCTTTAGAGGCTTGTCATATCTCTTATATATCCATACAGCCCTGTTAAAATATGCCCAGCCTCAGACAGATAAGCAAATGATATGCAATTCCTATCATTTAATGCGTTCTTTAGTCTAGGCCTAGGGACTAATACCCATCACTGTAATGGGTATGCGTGTAAATCTACTGGATTTTCCCCTACACAATGAGAACTACTCTTCAATTGCTTATGGAAATCTGTAATTGCTGGTGACAGCATGGGGCAAAAGTTACTAAACATGCAGAAGATGGTGTTTGAAATCATTCAAAGAATTGTCTGTCTGAGTACTGTAGGACTGGAATAAGGCCGGCATCATAGATGCAGGAAGGCCATATTGCCAGCAGTAGCTAGAGGGCAAACTATAATCCATACCAGCTCAGAAAGCTCAAGCAAAAAACAAGACTGTGAGCAGGGGGAAAAGGTACTTTGTAGAGGCATTTCGGTAAATGGCCTCTTTTGCAGTGAGCAACTGCAAAGTGAGTACCTAAATACAAGGGAGCAAATAATGCAAAATCATATGTATTCCATAAGGAGGCATAAATCAAGACAGAGGGTGGGACTGGCTCTGCTGCAGGTACCATAGTGATGGACTAAGACCAGTAGCACTTCTGCTGCAGTGCAGAGAACACAACTAAGACCAGACTGGAGAAGATGAGCTGGAGTATTGTGAAACACTGCAGTGAACAAATTCAGTTGAAACTACACAGCTCATTCAATTTAGAAAAAGGCATTATGTAGTATGTATGTATATATGTGAGCAGGCCAAAAAAGGACATTCAAGTGCATGATCATTAAATGTCCCTGAGAACACCAATGGGTCTTAATTTCTGCTGTAAATCTACGTCGCTCAGGATGATGGTTTTTGGAGAAGAACCTAGCAAGTGTAATGTCATTAACTTCCCCTCTCTGGTTTAATTTATAATCAATTTATTTCTAACCCAGTCGGGTGATAAAGCAATATCCAGTCATTAGATGACCAATAAACCGAAAGTGTTTTCTGGGTTGTCAATGGACTCTAGAGGGTGTAGTTCTGCTGGCGTGTGAATACACCCAGGGAGAGGACTGGAGGAATGCGTTGAGATGATACTTGGAGGCGTATCTAATGTGATCTATCCATTTAAAATGAGTCCTTCATTTTCTGCTCTCTGTATCCCGCGGATTCACTCCTGATCTCTCTACCACTCCTCACTTGCTTGAGGGGAATCTCTGTCTTCCTGGATTTCCCTCTTATATTTCCTTTTATTTTACTCTCTCTTTGCGCCACCTCCCCTCATCCCCCATCTGTTATCTTCCAGCTGGATCTGTTTCTCACTGCACTGCAGCAGTCCAGATAGGAACACAGGCTGAATGAGTCACCCATTTGCAATCTGCTGCCCTAAAGCCCTACAGGTGTAAGGACCTCATTGCTGTCCACAGGAATCCATAAAATTACATATGCATATGCAGCTATATGAAGCTTCAGAGAAATGAAGGTTGGAAATTGATCTTTATGTGCATATGCACACATACACATAAAATAACATGGCCTTAAATCTTTATTTATCCCTAAAATGTTATATGCTAAACTCCACTAACTGGGTCTAGAATTGCACCAGAAAAATAATAGACAGGCACGGACAGACAGATAATAATGATAACAACAATAATAATAATAATGATAATAATGATAGCAATGATATTAATAATCTTCTTTATAGGGACAGTGCATATTCCCGAGCATTTAGAAAGCAAATATGCCAGATATAACCACTAGGCTAATTTTCATGTGTTGTCCCAAACATTTAGGGGTTCAGTGTCTTGCTCAAGGACATGCTTTCTCAGGGAACTGGGGATCAAACCACTAATCTTCCAATCACTACACAATCACCTCATGCTTATCCTGAGTTATGCCACCCCTCGAGATAGATAGATAGATAGATAGATAGATAGATAGATAGATAGATAGATAGATAAGATTATTCAAGGCAAACCATTATAATTTGTTACAGCTTTATAGCTTATTCACTGTATGTACAAGCTTGTCTGGTTTATATACCATAAAAGTTATCTGAGCAGTCCATTCTTTGTAATGACAATAATGCTCAATTCTTCCTAGTGCTGACAAAGTATTTGATGCCAATCTAAAAGTCTAGATTTACAGCCCACACGCCCCCAGAACTGAAGGATGAGTTTAAAATGTCTTGTGTCTAGTCCGCATCACATGGGTATTTTTGAAAATGGGGTGTTCCCCTCCATCCATCTATCCATCCATTGTCAACCGCTTATCCGAAATCGGGTTGCGGGGGAACTGGAGCCTATCTCCGTTCTCATTGGGCGAGAGGCGGGGTACACCCTGTATAGGCTACCAGTCTATCACAGGGCAGAGTAGTTAGGGGAACAGACACGACACGCTTCTCTGCAGGACCAGGGATCGAACCTGTAACCTTCCGATCGCCAGGTGACCGCTCTAGCCACTGAGCCATGCCTCCATTCTTACAAAAAATCTCATCCACACAAGTACTGTTAAAAAAATATCTCTGTCCAAATTAAATATCAAAAACACAATAAAAGCGCTCTCAAGAAAATGCCAAACCAACAGGAGGCAATATAACTCTGACCCTACAGCCACATCGGCCAATCAGAACCCTGAAAATAAAAAAAAAATTACGGGCAGTTAATCAACAAGGAGACACTGAAGAAGGGGTGAATCATGTGTGGTCTGATAGCAAAGTGCAATTATTCCTCAAAAAATATTAAAACTCAGTAAAAAGTGGATCATGTACATGTAAAAAACACGTTTAAAATCCTGTTAGTAATGTTTCAACGGCACTATTTTTCATCCTCGGCTATGTAAAAAAATACCGTCACAAGCCAAAGGCTTCGTTTTTCGTGCCTACACATCACTGGGAATGGAGTTTCTGAACATCCTCACCCTGGAAGTTTTCCCAAGGATCTGTTTTCAGTTACCTTATACCCAAGTTCCATCTTCCAGTGTTTTCTCCTTGTGAATTTTTGACCTGCCCATTTTTGACTCTGCTAACTGATCTTTGAACTGCGTGTTTATTGCCTTCCCTTTATCTCCTCTATTGCTTGTTTTTGGACCGACTTCCCGCTAACCTGAATTGTATCTGAAACGGTTAATCAAACCTGCCTGGCCTTCTTCTGTTTGATTCCCCACAATAATGTTATACTGTATCCGCTTTTCATATTTCCCTGTTCTTTAAATAGCTCTAATATATAATGCCTTAGATTTTATTCCTCTCTGATAGTGCTTTCCACTTTGCTGCTGTAACACCATAATTTCCCCCTGCGGGACGAATAAAGGAATATCTTATCTTATCAAGTTCTGACCTTTGCTTGCCTTTGTTCATGAAACCAAGAGTTACTGTACCTTCCTGTCCGAGTCCTGTGTTCGGGTCTTTCCTGAGTTTGTAACAGAAAAATCTGGCCAATGTGGACCTAGACCAACTCCACAACACTCTTACCAACCAAGGCCGACATGATCAGACTCTCTTTAAAGTGGTGGGGGCACTCCAGAACCTGACAATGAATATCTACAACTCGACCAGGTCTCCACTCAGCTCTTCCTGCACAGCTTGGAGCACAACCCAATTCCTCGCACCGGCACCATTTCAGCACCAATAGCTCTCGAGCCCAGAGAACCTTAGATTCCTTCACTGGAGAGTTTCACTGGAGACCTGGCTACAAGCAGGGCTTCCCTCAAACAGTGCCATCTTGTTTTTTGTGCAAGAGCTACTCTTCTACAGCACAGATAATTCTAAAATAGCATACATTGTGGGACTATGTTAAGACAGTACATTAGACCGGGCATCAGCAGCACAGGAGAGTCAGTCTGCCATAAATTCCTCTAGTGACAATTTTGCAATGGAAACTGAAAGGTTTTTGACCAACCTGCCTGGGGAAGGGATACTGCCAAATGCCTCCTTGCTGTCCAGCAGACCATATTCAGTTGAATCCAGAATTGTTACGACTGACTCTGAATGAAATGATGAAGTACCTCAGGAAGTATTTCCAAAAGGACTTCCTCAACCAGTGAAGGATTATGAGTAAAAGTTAAGATTCTTCTGACTTTGACTTTTTGATTTCCCTGACCATCAAACTGGATAATTGCCTTTGTGAGTGATGTAAGGAATGGGCAAGGGGTAGCCATCCCAGGCTACATCTAGCTTCTTATCTCCACCTCTCCCAAGGACAAGCCAAGACCCCTCCACTAGCTCTAGAGTTTTCCCATCTGCAGCTCCCCCAACTCTCAGGGAGAAGGACCCATACAGTTGGATGGAGGCTTTCTATTTGCTACTGAGCTCTACTAGAGGATGGAGGCTGAAGAGTGCATTTACTGCAATCAAGCTGGGTATTTCCATGCTGCTGGTCTCCATTGGTCAAAGAGTATGCTCACTGGTTTCTGTGGGGGTTCTGGTGAGGTGTACTACTTTTCCTTCTGTCCCCTAATCAAAGATGCAGCTGGAATCTACAATACGCTGGTACCAACAGTCCCTGCCACTCCTTGCCATGGTGGACCCAGGAGCTGATGAGTTTCCTGGACATTTAGTCTAGCCAAAGAAACCCTGTTTGTCAGTGAACCTTTAGTTTACTGCCTTAATGCTAATGATCTCAACAGCAAGCTCTTTGCCCAAGTCACTAATAGTACCAAACTCATTGAAATCAAACTTATTCTCTCCAGTAACCATTGTGAGAATATCTGGTTTCAACTTATCTCCTCTCAAGTCCCAGTGACGAGATATCGGAGTTCCTTCTATCGACCATGACTTGAGTGAAACTTTCAGCAAACAGCATGCGCTCTTTCCCAACTCATCATCTATATGACTGTGTCATCAACCTTCTCCCCCGGACCACCTCTGTCCTCTAGTCACCTACGTTTCCTGTCCCCAAAGGCTATGGGAAAATATATTCATGACTCCCTGACGGATGGATTAATCCACCCTCGTCTCACATAGGGACAGGGTTCTTCTTCTTGGCTAAGAAAGACACTTCATCGCCCTCGTGTCATTTTCCATGGACGTACTACATCACCATCAAAATAAAGTATCCTCTGCCCCTGATCTCCTCGGCATTCAAACCCCTTTGAGGAGCCATAATATATTATGAACTGGACCTTAGGAAAGCCTATCACCTGGTCAGAATCAGAGAAGGAAATGGATGGAAGACAGCCTTTAAAACACCACCAGACCTCTTTGAGTCATGCTGTTCGGTCTGACCAGAGCCCCAGCTATGTTCCAAGACGTAGCTAAAAATGTCCTCCATGATTTCCTCAACCAGTCAATCTTCGTTGATCTTGGCAACATACGGATCTTCTCCTGAAGCACTATGGAACATATTTGACATGTGCGACAAATCCTCCAGTGCCTACTGGAAAACCGGCTTTTCCTCAAGGTGGAAAAATGTGACTTCCATATCAACTCAGTCCCTTCCTGGGTTACATCATTGAAAGTGGGCAGGTGAGAACAGACCTGGAGAAGATTCATGTGGTGGTAGAGCAACCCCCCCTCCCCTCCCAACCCACTTTGGCTGATGGCTGTAAAAGTCGCCCTGGAGGAATGGAGGTACTGGTGTGAAGGAGCCAAAGATCCATTTATTGTATGGACAGACTACAAGAACCATGCCTACTTTCAGACAATGAAACGCTTCAACTCACACCAGTATTGATGAGCATTGTTTAATGGTCATGGTGCCGTCACCCTTGAGAAAGATAAGATAAGATATTCCTTTATTAATGCCACAAGCGGAAATTTGCAACGGCCTTCCGCATAAGCTATGGTTTTATCACCGATCACCGATACTTTGGCTTCAGACTCGGTGGCAAAAGTGTCACAGCATCCAATGGATTCAAATCATTTCAGGGGCTTCAGATTCACTATCTGACATTTGTTGAGAAAAAGGAACAGTTCATCAGGGAAAATGGAATGGAAAATACTGAATAGCCCGACCTCTCCCTCTCTCCCTCAACCTCAATTTCCCTCCCCCTTCTCTGCAATACTTTGTATAGAATGTGTTTAAGCCTTCCTGCTGACAGAACACTTTTCACATCCCCCCAGAGGAAATGTGTTCCCTGCAGACACATTTCATCGCTTCAGATATCTCCCTGATATTCAAATCCAAAGAAACAAAACTGGCCATGATATCAATACGACAAGTTATGGAAGAATAAAATAAACCCAAAGGTAGGATTTTGGAGCATTTAGTGATTTCATTCTCCAGTGAACATTATAAAAAGCAACTCTATAAAGAAATATCTATTCCTCGAGTGAAATACAATGCTAGATGCATCCCTACCACCTCTCCTTTAAACTCCCCAGCACGTTTCCATGTGTCTTAATAAATCTGGGTACATATGCGTACACTGTTACTCACAGCGGGAGCATGGCTCGCAGGAATGAAGTCCTGCTTTCACATGACTCATTGGACACATAATAGGTCATGCTGAAGGTAAAGATGGCTGATGACGAGCACATACATTTTTACCATCATCTATAAGACCAAAGTACAGTCTTGGTTAAAGATAAGGAACAGAAAGGTGGATTTCAGGCTATGATTCTCTCCTTATCAGAAAACTGGGAAATAAAAAAGACACACACACACGCACACACACACACATATATACATATATATATATGTATGGGATGTGGTATATGGAGAACAATGTGACTTTATTATTAAAGCTAAACAGTGAGCAGATTGCCTGATGGGAAAAAAAGTCATGTGATGGACCTGCTGGGTTTAACCTTCACGCCAAATG
>OMLC01083331.1:0-11006 GCA_900302585.1 Regalecus glesne
GTTCCCACTGTCTCTCTCTCTCTCTCTCTCTCACACACACACACACACACACACACACACACACACACACACACACACACACACACACACACACACACACACACACACACACACAGTCATAGTCATGTGCGCACACAGATGGACACACATCTTTAAGAAAAGCAATCTGCTGATTATTGTGTAAACCACACTTATCTGTCAGTGATTTGAAGGCCAGTTGGTGTCCTAGTGAAAGTAGAAGAAAATTGACAATCTTTTCCTTAGAATTATAAAAACATGAAAAATCTGAAAATAAATTTATTTTTACATTTCCTTTGGATATACAGCTTGATTTAGGTGTATCTGGTTTTCTTGAGATTCTCCTAAATACTGAACAAAGTCTACCGAAATCAATTTAAAATCCAACCGTGTTTCGTATGCATGATTTCACAGTAAATATAACTGATTTGCTGAGTTCTGACAACTCAAACAGCTGATCAGAGGCCATATTCATAAAAGTGTCTTAATATTTACATTTTGTTACTAAATGGCACTGATAATTCTGAGCCATTTTATTTTCTAAACCGAGTAGAGACGCATCTGAGAATCTTGAATCCTGGTGACATCTCTACTTAAGCTAAGTGGAGAGGGGTAGGGTTTAACCTGTTACTATGGAGATGTTGTTTCATGAGGCCCATAGTGATTGACTGATAGGGGATTGTTGTATGTAAGGGATTGAAACTCCAAAGTACGGATCAGATGAGTTCCCAAAACATTTAGGAAGGGATTAACACGGGCCTTATAGTCATGTTCTCATAGTCAAATTAAATATCATTTTAATCTTCTAGTCAATTAAAACATATCAAGGGTGGAACGGACACGCCATTCAAAGTGAATGTTGTGTTTTTTTCATAAGACTATTTTGAATTTCCCTAGGTTGCCTTTTTAAAATGGGCCCAGTTGGCCTGATGGACATCATGGCTTTACCATTGGCACAACATTAAAGCTATCTCACTTCAACTTGCAAGGTGGATTTATTAAGATTTCCGTGCGTGATGGCCAAAATCCCACAGTGTGGAAAGCCTTAAGGAATAGCTTTAAAAATATATTTTGATATTCTGGAATGGCCAAACATCAGTCTCATCTAAAATCTGTGGTGTGACCTGAAATTGCTTTCCACCAACACCCCATCTAATGTGGTTATGTTAGAACAAATTTGCATCAGGAGATATGGCGGAAAATGTTAAATCTAAGATGGCAAAGCTCACACAGACATGGCTAAGAAGACTTGCTGCTGTAATTGCTTTCAAAGGGCTATCTACAAAATATTGACCCTTCAGAAGGTGAATATATTTATTTTTATGCGGTAGCTCAGGGGTACAGCATGTGCTTTGGCACCTAACGAACCAGTGGCTGCGGGTTCAAGCCCAGTGCAGGGTGTTAGGAAGGGCATCCAGCCTAATCTCCCACGCGTACCTGTGATGGACAGGCAACCTATCCGGGGTGTTTCTCTCCCTTCTGCCCAGTGAATGTTGGGATAGAGTCCTACAGATCCATGACCTGACTTTGGAAAAGCGGTTGGCCATGACATGACTTGAGAAATGTTTTGTTTGATAGACTTTTTGGTGTTAGTGAAGAGAGAGTTCGCGGAACATCAGCAAAATATTAAAAATTCAAGAGTTTGAATACTTCCTGAAGATTTGACCATTGTACCCATCCTTCAGTATGCATTGTGCTGCATGAGATGAGGAACTACACTCACTTCAGTTTCTGTGTGGAGTTTTATTGTCTGGTCAAGAAACAAGAAACCCATTGGTCTACCACATAGACAGAGCAAGCTCTAAGCCCAGCTCTACAGAAAAAATGGCTAATGTTAGCTCAGCCTACCAACTGAGTACTTTTACTTTTATCTCTCCCAGCATATAGGGCAGCCTATATGGCACTATATTGCACTGTCTTCACTGGAAGGACACCCTAGAGAGCACTTTATCAGGTTGGTTTGCATTTGTGCCCAACATAGTGGAGACATTATTATTTTTTCATCTACTGTAGGGGTGTCCAAGAGAGCATTTTTGTGGCCTTTAGTCAAACATTGGGGCACTGGGGATCAAGTCCACTACTGTTGTGAGTGGAATGAATCTGAAAAGTTCAGTCACCACAGTACTTCTATGGGCATGAAAACGCAGAGATTTCTCTTTTGGTCAACATCTCATATGCATGTTTTACTTGGATCTTGGTCACATTCGCTTGCAAAGTTTACAGCTCACATTGGTGCCCAATGAGAGCAGTAAGTTCAACTTGTATTTCAGTCATTTGCTGAAATGCTTAGATGCAGCAGCCTGAAATGAATTGATAACTAGAAAAGTGCATTCAGAGTGCACAGTCCCACTTGGTGTCTATCACTGTCTCTGGTGCTCAAACTTTGGGACCAGCCACCCTTTTTTCAAAAGTGAAAATACAAAGGCAGTACCTCTCTTTCTCTTACTCGGGTACTTGAAGTTGAAAGTGACAAACAAGGTGAGGAGTTGGCACTCAATTGTGACATAAAACGGGTTGTTCAAAGGTTTTGAATCACCACAACCATCAGAGGTCTTTGATCATACAGTTATACCTGCAAAAATTGTTAGGCTAACGGATTTGGTAGTATGTGAGATTTGAGGTAGACACATATAATATTTTCACAATATAATGAAGCTGGATAAAGGGTTTACATTGTCACATATGAATCAGAGTAAGCATTCTGGTTTGAATCATTGCAACCACAAGAGGTTCTTCATCATGCAATCATAACTGTGCATAATTTGTTTTAGGTCCAATAGTTTGCGAGAAAGCCATGGGGGACACAGACGCAGCCAAAAGTGGTAATTAAAATCAGTATGTAGAACACCAAATATTGTATTGCAGGCCATGCCTTGAATTTGACCCGTGTGCCTCATAGTAACTGATTCCCTCTACATGTCTCTTACTATTCATCTGTTTTTCCATCTCTGTTTCTCTCCGTCTCTATGTCTCTCTGTCTTTCAGTGTGCCCGCTCTGTTTCTCTTGCTCTGTCTTGCTGCAGTTCCCCATTAAAACAACATAGGTGTCTTGATTGCCTTGCCTGCCACATTGCAGCCTGAGTGTGTCTGTCTGTCTGTCTGTCTGTCTGTCTGTCTGTCTGTCTGTCTGTCTGTCTGTCTGTCTGTCTGTCTGTCTGTCTGTCTGTCTGTCTGTCTGTCTGTTGTGATCGAGATAAGAGAAGATGGTTAGTCTCCATGCAGGCATTTCACTTGTCTGTCCTCACTCTTCTCTGTTTCTAATCCAAGGTGGTCAACTAGTGAAATTTGATGTGGAAGATGATGTCTTATTCCCCAAATATACACATAGGCTACTGGGATTCCAAACGCATTTGCATGTTTCCTTTATGTTTGTCAATCACCTTGATATCTAGTAGCGTCTGCTCCTTTTGGCTGCTCCTGTTAGGGGTCTCCACAGCCAGTTTTGTGT
This sequence comes from Regalecus glesne, assembly GCA_900302585.1. Classification (NCBI taxonomy): domain Eukaryota; kingdom Metazoa; phylum Chordata; class Actinopteri; order Lampriformes; family Regalecidae; genus Regalecus; species Regalecus glesne. The sequence goes on from OMLC01083331.1 coordinate 3,467, forward strand.
GTGTGTGTCTGTGTGTGTGTTTGTGTGTGTGTGAGATCGTGAACCCCGACCTCTTCAATACTGATACATTTTATGACATACCCGGTGTGTATGTCTTTTGGGGCATTTGTGAGCATATGTATGTCAGGGGTCAACTACCCCTTTGTCTAATTATTGACAGCTGGATGCAACTATGTGTTCGCACATAAATAAAGGCAGAAACACATAACAGTAAAACTTGTATTTTTTGCTTCATCGGACAGACTTTGGTGCCTTGAGTGAGACTTGGCATATTTTCAGATGCAAGGTGCAGCATATTTTTGAAACCTTTGAAACCTTCCTAGCTGATACAAATGGCGAACTAGAATTTTGAATCTTATTTTGCCTAAAACACCAACTCAAAACACATACATTCCTATCAGCCATGTTTCCCAAAACCTCTAGACAAACACACAATGTACTCTCAGTGATAATGACAGCAATTTGCTGATTATAGGAGCAAAAAGCTGCATGTTGCTAGATTTGCTGCTATTTGTTGCCAGGTCCCAAATAGGTTGAATTTAATCAGTACTCGGGTGTAAATAAAAATTGTCCTGTACTGCTAGTGGTGCAGACTTTGTATGGGCTCAGGTGTGAGTGTGTTGGTCTGTAGGTACGTTTTTATGTGCATTTATGTGACGATGAAGGTTTTATCTGTTCATCCAGAGATGAGTTGTTGAGCATGCTCCCACTTTTTCAGCCATGCACCAATTTACATTCAAACTGTTACATACATTGATGCCTGGAGCAACCTAAGGTTTTTGAGTCTTCTATACGGATGTAGCGCTACTCAGGCAGATGTCCCTCACAGTTTTAGAGGATAACAGATCTGGCCTGGGGCATTTTACTATAAGTGCACTTGACTGTACTTTTGTCTTCATGAAATGTCATCTGCTGTTACCCAAGTACTACCCCAAAATGCAAGTTCACTTTTAGCGAAGAATCGCTTGACTTTCTTAGATTTATTGGATCCCATAATCTAGCTGTATCAGGCCCTGGCCCTACCGATACGTGAGCGTTTTTTCCCTTTCGTGTGTTTTTGTTAAATTTTATTGGATTTTTTATGTCAAAGGCCTTTCTTTTATTTCCGTGTGTATTCATTTTCTCATTGCAACCCACACATTTACTTGTATTGCATTTACTGTAAACATGTACCATTACTGTTCATAAGCCTTGAAACTTACAGTATCCTATTAGTGGAGTCGGACTAGTACTGGGGTGGAGGGATGGGGATATTTGCTATACTTTGAAAATATGATTGTAATGTTTCCTTTTCTGAAAATGTAAAACTCCAATAAATACAATGTTAAAAAAAAAGTCGCTTGATGAATGTTCAATAATCCAGGTGAGAAAATCACAAAAAAGCCGAATCAGTTCATCTGGAGACCACATTTTATTGAAAGAAACTGGACTTTCAATTGAAAGTCTAGTCTCTCTAATCTCCTTAATGAGCTGTAGCACCTCACCAGTGTGCTCCAGGCAGCCTGGCATTCCTGTAATGTATTATCAGCTTTTTGGTCTGATGTGTTGATACAGGTGTTCTAGGTCAGATTGGGGTACAGCCCGTTAAAGATGCATCTCGTGTTGCCTCGTCAATTGTACAGATTAGCATCATCCATAGTTTACATATCCTACCTTGAAGATAATCTTGGAATGCATTGCTGATTGTATTACGTTCCAGTTATCTGGAGCAGAGGGCTTTCAGTTGACAATATGTAGAACTCTTTTTAGGACTAGCCCACAGAGTCTTGTTATTTGCAAAATGATTTTACTTTTTTTCTTTTACTAAAGTGGTAATAGAACATTTTACTCTTCTTCACTTTACAATTTATCAAAGAAATAATTTAATAAAAAAACCAAAACCAAATGACAAACAATTTCTTTTGACTGGGACGCTTCTATTATGTTTCATTCAGGCAGTAGGCATTATCCCCCCCCTACCAGCATGGTCCAAAACTGGTTTATTGACCACCCTCAATTTCTTGTTGAATACCTTCCATCAGACTCCATTTCTCAAACCAATTGAATAATTTTCAGCATGGCAGTGGAAAGTGTGTTGCAGTCAGCCTTATATGAACAAACCTCTTCTTGCAGGTAGTGGAAGAGGCATGTGATGATATTGGGGATGGGTGCTAGCCAGTGCTGGGATGTGAACGTGTTTTTGATTCAGCACAGCACTGCATTGTTGGTTGGACACATATGTGGTAATAAGAATGGATTGTCTCCCATTTGGTGCAAAAGAAAAATAGATTTTTAGAAGTGTCGAGTGCAGTGCTTAATTTTGCATGATATATGATGTTTTGTTCTTTGGGTATGTGGTTTGGTGAGTTTTGCTAACTTTTTGAGAAAATGAGCCCTGTTATCAAAAATATGTGATAACAATAGGGGGGGAAACCAAGCGGTCTTGCCCTCATTATGCCAAAACAAGGGTACGTCTCAATTCTGCTAGTCAGGAATAGTTGTTCTATACAACACCGCTTCTTTTATAATTGTCATCAGGGCGCACATACTTATAGTGATGTTGTGAGAAGTTGAAAACAATTATCACCTCAAATGTATGAGCGATCCATTTTATTTGTCATTGTTAGTCCCCACGTTTTGGGGGCAGACACATATTTAGATTTATTTTGCTGGATTAAGGCTGGATGCCATTCCTGAGGCCCCATGGTGGGTTCAAACCCATAGCCTCTGGCTCATGAGTTCTTTAGGTAACGTGGCCCAGTTTAAAAGAAAACCATCTCTGATAATTACAAATGTTGAATCCCCAGTAATGCTCATGTTTACATGTGAGAGCAGCAGGTAAACACAGACTGGGTGTTACACCAAAATCTGTTACCTGTCAGATTATGTGACTGTGCCCAATGCGCTATCTCCGCCCACCTTTCAGATGTTAAACTAAATCTTAGCCACACTAAAACCCACGTGAGTCTGATTCCAACAAGACAACGTGAGTGATATGCTGTTTGCAGTCATATAACTCTCCCACTCTCTGTCTTCCTCCCCCTGTGCTGAACATTTCACTCTGCATTTCATGTTTTCTTATTACTAACACACTTGTGGTTCCAGCTATTATGTAGTAGAGACAGGAGCCAGAAATTTCATGCATTAGTAATGACATCTATAGAGTATAATTCTAAAGTCTTTCTGGATCTCCCTCAGGGCCTGTAGACAGGCAAATGGGTCAGTAAAAGAGATCTATGTTTGATCGCCCCGTTTCTGGCAGAAATAGCTAATCATGAATGACTTGGTGTATTTCTCTGATCTTGAATTTTACCGGCTGGTGAAAAGATGGCTTCTTGTCCTGCGGAGTGTAATAGCTGCCAGACTATCAGTCAGTTAGTCAATGAGACATCCTTCCTTGGAATGTCTAAATCATCCTGCATTATTCTTTATCTGTCTTGTTCAATACCTTTCATTTTAGAATTTGGCCATGCAATTTGGTATTGCTTCAAATAGTAAAATGACACACAATTGTCTTCTTTGGAAAGCACACAGCTTAGGCAATTTACAAATTCAAACACGGGTTTTCCTACAGATGTCTTGCTGTTTCGGTTTTACATCTTTAAATTTAGTGTAATCCCTGGAAAACAGTTACTCATGTACTGCAATCAGTATAAGGTTATGCACAAATCTCATTTTCCTATGCAAGACGTACACATTGTCCCTCAGTAACTATTGGACAGCTTGAAGCTATTCTGACACCAACACACCTATATGCTAGCAAGCTCTATTAATTTTTTTAGAATGTTTGTCAAATATCTCCTCTGCATAGAATGTTTAGAAGGAATAAACAAAAAGGGATGTTTTCAAGGTGCCATGGTAGCCCAATGGTAGAGCAGGCACTTAAGGAACTGATGAACCAGATGTTGTGGGTTTGGACCCACTACAGGATGAGAGGAAGGGGATCCAGCCTCAATTCCTAAACTCCATCATAATATATGTCCAACCCCCGCAACATGGGGACTAATTGTGACATGTAAAAAACTGTCATACATTGACAGTTGATGTGGAAATGTTGTTAGCATGGTGACATTTGTGTTCAATATGTTTTACCTGTTGCATGGTGGACGTAATAATGTTGGTTCCGGATGTTTTTTGGTTGGTGTGTTCATTATATGAGGTGCTATGACTACACAGCTTTATATGTATGTTGGCGTGTGTACGCGTGTGCATGCATGCATGTGACTGTGCATGTGTAAGTGATCTGTGATGACAGTTGAGTGCAGTACAAGCCAAGCACAGTTGGCTTGAAAGATCCAAACTTAGCGGATTTATGCCATACTGATGGCCTATATAGGTCAACACAAGCACACTTGCATGCACACACACACACATACACATACACACACACACACACACACACACGCACATAAACAACTAATGTTCAAATGCTCCAAAGCACCAGCATTTGACTTTGACCTTTATATTTAACAATTGAACTGTGCCATCTTCGTTCACATTTCTAAACTGAATTTTCAGATGCTTATGATCCTTGGTAGCTTAGTTGTAGCATCCTTAAGGAACTGAAAAGCCAGATTTTGTGGTTTTGAACCCACCATGGGGTGTCAGGAAGAGAGCATCCAGGCTTAATCCCCCAAGTGCCATCTAAGTCTGTGTCCACTCCCACAACGTGGGGAGTAATGGTGACATAAATAGGAACCTCACACCATTCCACTTCACTGATCAGATGGTAATCAGATCAAATTAAAACACACACACAATCCAGACACACATTCACCTGGGCTGCACAGAATATTTTATTAGTCAAAGTGCTAACAAGGTGATCATTTGGCTCCATTAATATCTTCCCTAGCGAGGCCCTTGCTGCACTACTGTGAGTTTACAGATTTAATAAGGAGAGGGAGTATTGGGTGATGGGGTTGAATATGGAGGTGAGAATGAGGATGGATGTGGAGGTTATGTGATTGGTCCATTCTGAGACATCTTGACATACGGTTGCTTTGGAGAAGAAGACTTGAGTAGGGGGTTCCCTTTTTGAGTGATGGTTACACTGAGCTGGCCACGGACCCCAGATGGTGCCTCAAATGAGGAGAGGAAACAAAAGCAGGGGAGAGGGTATGGATAATTTGAAGAAGGATGGGTAGGCTTGGGGATGAATGGATATGAAGAGGGACAGGTCATAGGAGGATTTGGGATGAGGGTGAAAACAAGAGGGAAGGAGTGGGAGGGTGGTCTTCAAGAGAATGGAGAGGGGAAAAAGTGCTTGATGTGTTGTCCAGGTGTATGTAGGCCTGCCTGACTACAATTGAGTAGAGACTATGCAAATGAAACAGGTGGCAGACAGTTTGGATGGCAGCACACAGCTTGTCAAGACAATCACGTATGGGGAACAACTGACAAAGCGTTTACAGTCAATGTTTCAAGATGTAAAACCTCACCGGAGGATGATAAGCATGTGAAACTTGACGTTTTGATAAAGGGAAGAGAAGTCTGACTTGAATGCCATTACTGAAGAGCCATTTTAAAATGAATTTTTGTCAGATTAGTCATAAACAGATGCAATTGAAATTAAAAATCCATGCAAGCGGAGGGTGAAAAGGGAAATCTTGAGAATACAGACATACAGCTATTCCAGGGTGGCATGGCTCAGGAGGTAGTATGGCCATCTAGCAATCGGAAGATTGTTGGTTTGACCCCCAGTTCCAGAAAGTATGTTGAAGTGCCTTAACTGCTTTGTACAACAGATGGAGTTTAGCCTGCTGGCTTAGTCTGGCACATTTACATTTCTAAATGTGCATTAATATGCACCATCCCCTAAAAAAGGATTGATCCTAATCGTTATATAGTGTTCTCAGTTTGGTAGGAGAACTATAAAGTATATAAGAGTGGCTGAAAAAGCCTGTAGCCTTATCGTTATAAGTGTCAGCTATTTCAATTGATTTTGTGGGAGGACAGTCGAGACTACCTGAGGGCAAAACTGCTCTGGCTCTGCCCTGTATCAACCCCTGCCTTGAGACAGTTACTTGATGTCAAAAGTGCACTGGAGGAATGAAGATGATGCTTTAATTTACACAGCAATCACAAGTGTAAACTCTGTGGAAGCGTCATATTTTGAAGGAATCTTTCAGACATCCTTTTTTAACCCATGTATTCATTGAGGGTTTTTCTCATGCATCTTTTTATGAACACTAACAGCAACAAGGGACAGCATAGCTCAGTGGATAGAACAGTTGTCTGGCTATTACAAGGTTGCATGTTTGATCCTGGCAACGGCAAAGAAACATGTCAGTGTCCTTGAGCAAGACACTGTTCCTCTAACTCCTCCGCCCTGTGAATGTCTGGCAACCTGTTTAGGGTGTTTCCCTGACTCTCACCCAATGAGTACTGAGATGAGCTCCAGTTATCCTGCGACGTGACTTCAGATAAGCCGTTGACAATAGATGGGTAGATGGCTGGGCAAACGGCATCAGCAACAATATTGAAACGCCCTGTGTGTTTTAATGGAGTATTATATTTGTATGTATAATTTTGATAAACAAGTGGTGTTTACTTAGGGGACTGGAGTTACTCTTGATCCACGTATTGTTTTACGTATACAGCAGTACTATGCAATTGCATTGGGTGATTTCTCACAGCTCATCTGAATGTTTTCTCCTTCCTCTATACTTCAATAGAGGAAATTCAGAAATGAGTAAGCATTTTCGGCAATAACTCTGCAGCACAAGAGAATGAGTCTGGAGCCAAGGGGGGTGGATTCTCACTCTAGCCGTGTATGCCCTGCTACTTTGGAATAAAACTGAAGAAGTGAGAAGACACTTTGTTCTCTGTGCAGAAGAGCCAGAGGGTGCCGGACCCCTGTGAAGACTGAATGAGAGCAATGATGCAAGATAGCTGATGCTCGAGTGACCGTTTTAATAATATTTTCAAGTTGAGCTGAGGTGCGTTTAACAGCTCAATGTTTTGTTCTATGCTTAAGGAAAGTTATTTGTTGTCCTTCTGTTTTCCACTTGAATGTTTATTGACAATGACAGGGCTGGTTACTTGTTATTGACAGTTTCTGTTGCACTTTTCTCTCCAATGAAATGGGAATGTGATATAATTGAGTGTGATTAGCATTAGGGACAGCTCTAATTGGTTGACACCTGTGCAGGCAAATTCAAGAGTGCACAGAGACATGCTCACACACACATATACATACATAGAGTGCGCTGAAGCAGACATACATGAATAAACATATAAACGGATTCCCTTATCAGTCTCACAAAGGGATATTTAGAATTCTCAGCATTTTAACCCATCTTTTTATATAGGAGCTGTGAGCTGCCACCACTCTACCCACTGAGCTATGTTGCCCCTAGATAGATTGTTTTATTAGCCACACGAGCAAGGTCGGTGGACTTTTACTCCCATTCTATTGTATAGGAAGGAGCATTGAATTCAGCTTTAGAACCCAGGTAACAGTTATGGGGTTCAGTGTCTTGCTCAAGGACACCTTGACATGTCTTCTGCAGGGGTGGGGGATCAAACCACCAATCTCCAATTACAATATGACTGCACTACC
>OMLC01083332.1:0-10332 GCA_900302585.1 Regalecus glesne
AGTTTTTACCACACACACACACACACACACACACACACACACACACACACACACACACACACACACACACACACACACACACACACACACACACACACACACACACACACACACACACACACACACACACACATTCAGAAGCCCCCCCTTGAAGTACTTTTGAATGTGTGAGTGGGGTGCTTTGTTCCTGGTCTCAAGGACCGCCAGCACATTTACAACATGGCAACTTTACTACAACAGCAGCCCCCGATTTATCACTTTCGCCTGCACCGATGTCACAGTGGTACAGATGGGCCAGGCCTCTTCTGTGGCGCTCACTCTCATGTTTTAAAGCTTTACCAGCCTATGTTTAAAGTCAGTGACGTTGGTTGAGAGGTATATTTGGGAGAATGACGTGTGGTTTACTCTGGTGCAGCACACTTATTTCTTAAATCCTGATGGGAAACATGATTTACGTCAGAACATCTCTTTCTTATCCGTACCTGATTTCACTCATCAGACACTGACCCCTTCTTCTCTACTGGCCTGTCTCCTTTTTGCTTACTACCATGTTATTTTACAACATTGCTGAATATAACTAGTAAGAAAGAAACCTGGGACCACAGCAGTTCAGAGGAAGAACACACTTTGGGGACTAAGCAAGCTTGAAGCTGTGGGTTCGAACCCACCACAGGGTGTCAGGAAGAACATCCAGCCTTAACCCCCCCTAGACACACACACTCACCTGCCCTGAGATGGAGAGATGAACTCCTGTTTCCCTGCTTTTTGCCCAAAGAGCGCTGGGATAGGCTCCAGTATGGCCTGCCTTCGGACAAGTGGTTGACAATAGATATATAGATAGATAGATAGATGGACAGACAGACAGACAGATAGACAGACAGACAGACAGATAGATATGGAATGTTTAAATGACATTGACAGCCCATGCAAAATGCCATAATCACCGATCTATAATAATCTGAATTCCTTTTTCTCAGTGTACTCATAGAAATGGCATAAATGCCACTGGGTGGCACAGTGGTTAGCACAGTTTCTTCACAGCAAGAAGGTCCCGGGTTCGAGTCCCATCCCAAGGTCTTCTCTGTGTTGAGTTTGCATGTTCTTCCAATATCTTTATGGGTTTTCACCAGGTTCTCCGGTTTCCTCCCACCATCAAGAGACATACATGTTAAGGTTAATACTCCTGCCTGTGCTCCTGAGCAAGGCAATGGGAAAAAGAACTGGAGTTGGTCCCCGGGGGCTGCAGCTGCTCACTGCTCCTCTACAATAGGATGGGTTAAATGCAGAGGAGATTCATTCTCATTGAGAAATAAAAAAGCTGCTTCTTCAAAAGCACCAACAGTAAATATGATGTGAGCTCTTATTGTGAAAACATCACACCTTGAAACACCTTTAGACCCAATGGCTTACAATGCATAACAAAGGGTGAAGAGCTGTAACATTAGCATGTTAGTAGCAATTAGCATTAGCATCACAAGTCATGTGATTAGTAGGTCGTTGCCATGCCTCACAATGTCACACTGCTAAACTAGCTTGATGGCTTGTTGGTAGTCCATTGAGTTCTAGGATGACCTTTCTCCTTATCAATGGTGTAACACCATGGTCAGAGGTGGAGCCCTATGCAAAGAGGGTCTTAGAGTGAACAGGGGCCACACAGTCCTCAGTAGCACTTTCGTAGACAGGACAGGTTGGTCATGGTGGCAAGGGCTTATACCCAGGATGATCAGTCACCCATCATGACTGCAAAAGGCTGCTGGAAACTCCAGACTATCAATGAATGGTAAATGGCAGATGGACTTGAAAAACAATTTCAAAATCAATCGTCCAGGCAGTCAACAAAGTCAAAATAGTTGCATCAGGTCATCTGGAGATAGGTTTAAAACAAAACAGGAGTAATTTTCAGCTGAATTCATCTGAATGTCCTCCTCAGCTCTCAGTCCAGTATGTAACCCGCCCAGCTTACCTTTATAGGGACAGAGATGGTAGATGGACTTATTCTCATATAGCGCTTTCCTATTCTAGCACCATCTAACGTTTGCCGTCCTAACTGTTGTCTCAACAGACTCACCACAAGGCAGCAGGGGGGTGGTTTTCCATGGGCAGCCTCTGGGGACCACTGCAGCTCCGAGAGCCCCCTACCAACTTAGGCTGAGGATGCAAGGCACAGAGCTACTACGCTTTTTGCTTGAAGCCCTCATTTTTTCTGACACCAAAACCACTATGCTGTTTCTGTCTAGCGCTGATAACAGCAAGTGTCACAAGTAGTTATGATGTAGGACCACTGTCAGCAGATTGGGATGAGATTCAAATGCGGGTGTTTTGCAGTTCCTTCTACACTAGCGCAAAATGGTTTCGGATTCCAGTAAAGGCCTTGTTAGTTTGAGAAAAGTTGTCCTTGTCCTGAGATGCGTCGTGTTTTCTCCCACATTAACACATTCTCGGCCTTCCAGGCGAAGAGGAAACTGGATCTAGAGGACCCTCTTTACCTGCCAGAGTTCCGGACACCAAAAGGGAAAGGCATCGCTGCAGCCAGGATACCAAGTCCTAGAAGTAAGCCCGTTCACATGGATTGAAACAAAGGCTTAGGGGGGAATAAATTTGGAGTCATGGTCAATTGTATGCCTCTCAATATCGTTGCTTAGTTACCTTGTAAACTAGCTGCACCAGCAATGCTAAAGCATGCGTAACTCAAGAAAGCTAATCCAAGTATCGCAGAAAAATGACAGCTTCGGTAACTAGTTATCTATTTTGTCCAAGGTTATCCTGAATGCCTTGAATAGCTCTGCTAAACATAGTGAACAGTTTTTAAATGTACAAATCTCCACAGTTTCCTTTTAAAGCCTTCCCGTGATTTTATGTATGCTTATTGCTTTTCCAGCTGTTACAAAGTTACTGTAATTTACATCATGCCCATCTTTATTCTCATTTTGTCCTCAGCTCCAAAGTCCCCAGGGGAGCGGACGCGTTATGATACTTCCCTGGGCCTGCTGACCAAGAAGTTTGTGGGCCTAATCTCAGAGTCTCCTGATGGCGTTCTTGACCTCAACTGGGCCACAGAGGTTCTGGAGGTCCAGAAAAGGCGCATCTATGATATCACCAATGTCCTAGAGGGAGTCCAGCTCATACGCAAGAAGTCTAAAAACAACATCCAGTGGTTGTGAGTACGACAAGGGAAAAATGAGAGAAGATGGGATGTGACTGTGGACTACTAGAGTATGTTTGAAACCGGCAACCGTCTTCATATACAAATCCGGATGATCATTAGTTAGAGTTATAATGGCCACGTGAACTACTTCAGGGGATTGGGGAATAGCTGCGATCACAGCATAGTAAGATGGCAACAGATGTGCTCTTAGCCCCTCCCCAGTTCAGGCATGAGCCTCCCTCTCTGTATCAAGACAGCTTAAGATGCATACTTTCAAACTGGGTCAGGAGGTCATAACTTAAAATGGGTAACCAACTTGTTTTCAATGAGCCAAATACATTTTAAAAAATTCGAATGAAATATCAGTACCCATTATAGATTCTATATATGTTTTGTATTCGGGATTTAATTCAGACTAAATTGTGTCTTAGTGAATTCATATATGTGTAATGATTAATTAATTAATCTTAACACATTAATTAATTGAAAGGGTAATTAATTTAGTATTATTCATTTAAAAAACTAAGCCCGACTGTTGATTTAAGTTTGTTGTGTGTGTTTCTCTAGAGTCGGAGATGTATTTGAAGGTGGTTCGGGGGGAGGGGACAAGGTCCGTGCCCTGAGGAAAGAGCTTGGGGACCTGGAGAGAGCAGAGAGAACTTTGGATGAACTGATCAGTTCCAGCAGCACGAACCTAAAACAGCTCACTGAACACAAAGACAACAAGAGATATCCTTTAGATATGAGAGTGTGTGCATATGTATTTTATTTTATTACATCTTTCTAAACCAGTGTATTTGCAGATTCACACACTTGTGTCCTCACCTATATCCGCTTGATTTCTGTTGTTTTGGATCCTTGACTTCACCGGTACATTAGGCTATGTGACATATCAGGACATTCGCTCCATAGCCAGCCTTCAAGACCAGACAGTCATTGCTGTCAAGGCCCCTTCTGAGACCAAACTAGAAGTGCCAGAGTCGTCAACAGTGAGTGGACAATAGGGCTTACATCACATGATGAATTCTTGTTGCTCACAGACGTTTTAGACTGATGGTCTGGTAGTGAAACTCAGAATATGATTTCATTTTCCAAATATTTTACACATACTGCAATGGGGGCAGCAGTTTCTCAGTGGTAGACTGTGTGCCTCAGGAAGTCACAAGCCAGAGACTGCGGGTTCAAACCTGCCGCAAGGCATCAGGAAGGGCATCCAACCTTATTCCCCCAAGCTCCTTCTTAGTCCTTATCTTTTTAAAGACTATATAAACTAAAGTTGTTGTTGTTGGTGTTGTTTTTATTATTATTACTTGGATTCTTGTATTGTACAGTTTCTTCCAGCAGTGAACATATATATTCTCGTGACTGTAGTACTCAAAAATTAGTAGTCCATTTGTTTTGTCAGTTTCATCCATTCTGATGTCTGTTTCTACTTGTCCCTCTTTTTTCAACAGGGGTCTTTACAGATCTATCTCAAGAGTAAAAATGGTCCCATTGAAGTATACTTGTGTCCGGAGGAATGTCTGGACGATGCTAGCCCTGTAAAGAGTGCCACTACTCCCCAAAAGGACTACCCTCAACCTCTACCTCAACTTCCAGGTCCACCCTCTACACCCACCGTAGGATCCACAAACTATAATATCAAAATGGAGCCCGTAGAGGGTAAGCAAGGCTTTTCATGGAGTCATTTTGAGTTATGATTCAGGGTCAAGGTACAGTTTGATGATGACAAGCTGTCTCTTTCAGTTTCCAAATGAGTAAATCTGCTTGGAATTACTTTCACATTCAAGGTTGCGGTGTATCAAACATGTCCTGTAATGGAATATAATGGCAAATAGAATTGCATTGTGGAAGTTGTTTAACTTAAGCCTCTTCTCTCCCTTCTCCTGTCTCCTTTGATTTGCTACATCAATCCTCTCCTGTCCCTAAAATAGCTCTCTTGAACAAATCAGCCCCAGTGTCCGCCACTACCTCAACCTCCACTTCCTCTCTTCTGGATGTGGAGGGTCTGCTGGGTTTGACCCCTAGCCTACTCCAGATCACTGAGGACCAGCTCCCCGGGACCACCTTCACTCAAGACCCAAGCACCCCCTTTGTCAGCTTCTCTCCTCCACTGGACCATGAAGACTACCTCTGGAGTTTAGAGGACAGTGAGGGGGTGTCTGATTTCTTTGATACGTATGACCTTGGAGATCTGCTCAAGAGCTGAGGGATGCATGACTTTGGGTGAGAATAGGAAATACAGGGGGTGGGGGTTAATTTAACTAATGTCTTCTTTGAGGTCAGAAATATTACACTATGAAGCCATCACTCAGTTTTAGGTTTTCTAGTTCTATTTGATGCGGGAGATTCCCAAACACAATCTACCCACTTTTTGTATTTTTACAAAGCAGAACTTGAGTAAATATAGTTTTAAGATGGTGGGTCTTCATGAGGGTGAGTTAAAGGCTGAGCTTGACACTGAAGTGTGTGCACTGCCTGACAATTAGGAAATATTGTTTCTAAACTCCGGGGGGGGGTTGTTGTTTTCTGTCACATATTCGAACTGTACTGACTATTTGATTAACCTTGTAATCATATTCAAAATAATCTATTTTTCAGATCAAAGCAGTGCTTAATTTGTAAATCTGGAGGTGCCGAGGCAAAAAGTGCTCCTGTGACAGAGGCAACGAAGGCCTCTGAGAGGTCCGGAGCACAAAAAAAATTATCTTTTTTAAATCAAAAAAAGAAATCACCAGAGTCATGTTATGGTGTAAATAACCCATTAGGCCTAATTTACCGCTTAATTCCCTTAATGTGAATGGATATTATCGCTTGGAAATAGTAGGGACAACTTTTTTTATCGATACGCAATAGATCCAGGAATGCAAGCAGTTCAAAACTGAGAGGTCCCATAGCTTGCCCCGGCTAGCTCCGGCACAAATTAAGCACTGGATCAAAGCATCGATTTATAAACTTGGGGCATTTTAGTATGGGGGCGTTTACAGTGCGATTACTCAGGAATTATTTTCGTTTCTAGATTTGAAACGTTCGTGCCACTGTTTGGCCTTTAGGGGGCAGCATTGTACTTTGTCAGCTTTAACCCCCGCTCAGCTTTACAGGATTCAATCAACTGGATGAGAGAATATGTTTAAAGCCATCATAAAGGGTGCACAGGGTCAGCGTTTAGCAGCGCATCCCTATATAAATCTGGGCAGCTGATGTGCAAAATTACTTTCTTACAATATTCTTGTATAGATAAGGTGGGATTTCATGTTTATTGCCCACCATATACGACCAACAAGTGCCTGTAGGCTACTGTAGATGATGTATATGATTCAGATGGTGCTTACCATGAATGCAGGTCTGTCTATCCCACCTTAAATTTGATGCCAGGCAGGGTAGTTTTGTATTTGGTACCACTATGTGTGTCTTAAGTGTAGCTAGTGCTGATACCTTATGCTGAACCTGTACCCAAAGCTAAAAGGTGCTCCTCTCACAAACAGATAATGGATGTCATGGGGTTCATCAAGTAATCTGTGACTGAGCAAAAGGATCGTGCCCTTGGCAGCGTTCTCCTCATTAAACGTTCCCGCTCTATCAGTGTGAGTTTGATAGTTGTTGTTGTTTTTTTCCCCATCAGATGATATTTAGTCTGTATTGTAAATCTACCACTGTGCTCCTGGGGGAGCCATTACTCAGAGTGATGAGACGAGGCATCAGCATCCGTAGGGGGACCTAATTAGTGTTATGCTCAAATGGAGCGTTAAGTTTTCTGCCTCCTGTTGTTTAAAAACAGATTTAAGTCTTCTAATTTAAATAGCAATTAGTTGTTTTATTAAATGTCACCATGCACTCCGCAGACACAGCCAGGATTTGATGTCTTAACTGTTAGTTGGAGAGTTTTCTCGGAGCATTCAGTAGTTTAAAAGTTAAAGGCTGAGGAGATGCCCTGAAGCTCCAAGCTGTCAGGTTTATCTCTCTTTCCAAACAATTCAAAAAGTTCTGGATATTTTGCTCGTTGGATTTTGTGCAGTTTTCATGCAGTTGTTTTATTATCTGGGCTCTCCATCCTGGCTTTGTGGGAGATGAGCAAACTGTCCTGTCCTAATGAAACTTGAAATTGTGTGTTTGTGTGCATCGGAGGTCTGGGACGTGTGTGTGTGTGTGTGTGTGTGTGTGTGTGTGTGGGTGTGTTTGGTGTTTATTTTTTCACCACGTAGATTAGAAGTTGTGAATTCAGAAATTTGTAGGTTTTGTTTTTGCAATGAACCTTATTTTTGTAACTGTACAGAATTTGTTTCCTATTTATACCTGTTTTCCTCTGAAATCCATTGGAGTGTTGACACTGACGTGTGTGTAGATGCCCTGACTTTATTTGTTTGACATTCAGCACTTAATATTTTGCAACATTGTGTGGTTCGTTTGAGTTGATTAAACAAATATCAGAGCCATGGTTTTACCATTTGAGTTATTCCCTTTTTACAATAATGGCAGGGCAGCACGGTGGCCCAGTGGTTACCACTGTTGCCTCCCAACAAGAAGGTCGTGGGTTTGAATCCCGTCCCAGGTCCTTTCTTTGTGGAGTTTCCTTTTCCCCTTCCTATCCAAGTGTCTCTAGCTAATAACTTTGGTGGTGCAGGGGTCCCAGGCTCCTTGCGAAACTATCGACTCCCCTAACATAAAGTGCTTTGAAATGCGAGCTTTAAGCATGCGTGCATGGATCAGTCCATGTCACTGGCTGTGTCTGAATAGCAGAGTATTTCAGAGACACTGACCCAATGAAGGCTGACATCCCCAAACAAAAAGAGAACGGGGTGACAAAGACACTGACCGAGCTATAAACTCATTCAGACAGGTAGACAAAAAATAGCCCATCATTCATTGTGTGTCTCTGTTGCTTTGGAAACATGTTGACAAAGGAGACTGACAGAGTGAAGGTCAAAGGTCAGTGGGTCACAAAGAAATCCTAATGATGCATTCCTAGAGGGGGAAAACGAGTGATTCTCAGGGAAAAATCACTGATAAATCTTTTCTTGGATGTGTTTGCAACATACATCACAGACATGCACGTCTGTGTATGTGCACGCTCCAAGAGGATGTGTCAGATTAGCAGGGCCGCCTGTCAGCCTCCTCTGCTGCTGCGGCTTTTAACCCATAGTGCAAAGGAGGGTGTTAAGGTGTTGCAGGGTCCTTCTATCTTTCCCGCAGAGGCGATTGTGCAAGCTGTCCAAGCCCCTGACACCCCATGCCTGTAGGGTAGTCAAGTCCTCGTGTCACAGCCTCTCTCACCAGAATAAAGAAGAGGTGCCAAGGTCAGTTAGCCCTGTAAGGAAACAATGACTACAGGAAACATCTGGGTGGAAGGAAGCCTCAGCATCATCACAGTGGGGATAAGTCTTGCAGCAGGACAGCTGAAGACGAGGGCTTTGAAGGCCCGAGCTGATGGGAGGCTTTTGATTGTGAGTTGGATGGCTTTGAAACGTTTGAGTGAAATCCATCCGCGGTGTGTTTGGATTCGGACACGATTTATTTGCTTTTTTTTTTAACAAAGTGTTATATGTGGGTATCTTATTACACTCTGGTGACATGAGTGAATGAAATCAAATTACATGCAGGAAGAGAGAGAAGATGCAGAAGATGGAGACCTCCGGCATGAACGGAAACAGGGCCATAAAAATTCAGATTTATGTTGCTCTTCCATCCGGGATGTCGACAAGATCAGCGCTGAAACATCTTATTTTTATTAAGAGGTGCTCCACCTCATCTGATAGATTCAGATAAATAAACCCATCCGTCTATCGTCAAGCACTTATCTGAGGTCGGGTCGTGGAGTCATGCTGAAGCCTATCCTAGCCCTCATTGGGTGAAATGCAAGGAACCCCCCTGGTCACCACTCCGTCTCAGGGCTTGAGCAGTTAGGTGTTAGGTGTCTTGCTCAAGGACACCTCAACACACCTTCTGCAGGGGCTGGGGATGCAGCTACCAATCTCCTGATGACTAGAAGACCACCCTGCCTCCTGAGCTATGCCCCTTTGGGTTGTGAGGTTATCGGTGCTCTTTGCAGAATTATATAAATTCAAATGTTGCAAAAGAAATCCAGTAGTCAAGTTTAACTCCTGATTCTGTGTCCCTGTGGCTACCTGAGGCCTCCTACGAGCATGTCCGTGGTACCGGTACAGCTCACCCTGGCTCCTCCAGCAGGCTCCATTTTACGTCAGAGAGCAGAGGTTGGCAGGGCTCCACATGAAACCAGCAACCGCTGGTCAGTGACCACCACGGGTAGGGCTGATGCTGTCTGGCCCAGTTGTGGTAGGATTAAAGAGGCAACCAAAGTGGCTGTGGTTGGGCTGGATGGGAATGCCATTGGTGTTGCTCCTTGGCATTCACATTCAATGGCATCTATTCTGTGTCTTACAGATCTGTTGCCATTCTTTTTGAATCCACGCTGCACAGACCCAGTTGCTGCAGGCTGGCAGAATGCTAAATATGCCTTCCAGCTATTTTAGGAACAATGACGGACAAATGTTGGGTCATCCCATCTCCATCCTCAGCCACATCATTACCAGGATAAGTCTCATCTCAGAGTTCCAAATGACCAAAGTACCTCAATCAGGAAGCTCGGATGCTTGAGGACATCCTGTTTTCCGAGGCGGCTTCACCAACCCTGTGATTAACGTCATATCGGTATGAGTGGAGCACATGAGTCATAAACGGGCCGGACCGTTTCCATTCTGACAGAACAATTGCCCTCTACGACTGTGGTGTCAGGTAAGTAAATCATCATGGCCGTCTCTTGAGGGCAGGGGAATGTGACCGCAGATGGATGGGCTCGTGCCAGCTAAGCTATGGACGCTTTTTGTGACTGAACTGAAACTGATTCTCCAAGGTGAGTGACTGATTCAGGGACGTGGTGATCTACCATTATGGCTGCTGTCGCTGATGGCAAAGCTCTCAGCGTGGCAAGGCTCCCCAGTGTGGTGGATATATGGCTAGTTTAGCTAGCTTCTCAGATGAGCGGAAGCTTTCTCTTTTCTACACTACACTCTATGTCCTGCTCCTCTCTAGTTAGCTGTTGATCAGGATACCTCTGTTTCTCTCTCTCTCTCTCTCTCTCTCTCTCTCTCCTCTCTCTCTCTCTCCACCCCCTGCTCTCTACACTCCTCCCTTTTTCCACCGGTCCATGACGACCAGAGGAGGGGATGTGT
>OMLC01083334.1:0-12373 GCA_900302585.1 Regalecus glesne
ATTGCATCATTAAAGTT
This sequence comes from Regalecus glesne, assembly GCA_900302585.1. Lineage (NCBI taxonomy): Eukaryota > Metazoa > Chordata > Actinopteri > Lampriformes > Regalecidae > Regalecus > Regalecus glesne. The sequence continues at coordinate 18 of OMLC01083334.1, forward strand.
TTTATCATCTATTTAAACCACCAACTTTGAATTCACCTATCTTCAATACGGCATTCACATAAAAAGATCAGTCAAAAATCAGAATCGGAAGCTACAAAAACACTATCATCAATTTCCATGATGTCATCAATGCTCTGATCAAGGTCTTCCTCGGTAAGGGCTCATCCATCATCTGATGGCCAGACAAAAATCGGAATTGTTGCAAACGTCAGAAAAGTTGGACGCCTTCTTTTCTTTCATGCTTTTGCTAGAATGCAGTATTTTCTAAGGGAGCTAAAGAACATTCAGGATCCAGTCAGTAAAGAACTACCCCCCCCCACCACAAGCACATACACTGGGCAACCAAGGAGCTGGACACTAAAAGGTGGGCAGAGGAATAATTTTTAAAAAACACTATTTAAAATAATCATACAATGTGTTGAAAACTGCTAAAAATGTTGTAATATTACCATAGAAAAGTGTTCTTTTACACCCACGATGTGGGGATGGGCACAGATTTAGATGGAGAGTAGGGTATTGAGGTGGGTTCAAACCTCCAACATCTGGCTCATCAGCTCCTGTAGTGCACTCTACCCCTGAGCTACCATAGCCCCCACTCTGATTAGTTTAATATGGTTATTAAACAATCAAGACCATTTTGAATTAATCCTAATTGCATAATCCGAATCATAATTATGCAAAGGATTAACATATAATCCTAATTTTGAATCTACACAATTAATTAGACTGGTTTATTCATATACAAATTGCATGTGGGTCATTATGAAGTATGGCATAAAACACATGGTTTTCCCAAAGTATTTATGTGACTCGTTTCTCTACCAATCCTACTGACATCACCACCCCCAAAAAAAATCAAAAACTCTCACCAAATATTTCTCACTGTAGGCTATCAAAATATTTTCCATATCGGTCGCAAATAGACAACAGAAAGATAAATGTCCTTAAAATGTCGTCTTTATTTTCCATTTTGACTGGACTGATAAATGTGACCGGTTTTGTTTAGGACCATGTCAGCAATCCCTGCTGATTCCCGATTCTTTTTCTCATGGGGGAATTGTAGAGAAGCTCCAACTGACTTTTTTGGGTGTAATTTATGGAGATGCTTGTGTCAACCAGTTTGTGGGAGATTATAATATTGAAAGTGGACCTAAAGTCAACAAATAGCACTGTGACGTGTGTGTCTGTGTGTGTGTGGTTGTGTGTGTGTGTGTTTGGGTGTTCCGAGTGAAACAGGGCCGTATGCAGAGTGAGACTAAGACTAAGATCCCATCCTCCATAGATCTGTTTCCTCGATAAGCATACTGGTGGCTGTCCAGGTCAGTGGGAGTGATGGCCTTGATGTGAGACAGCCCAGGCCTCTCAAAGCACTTCTTAACAACTGGTGTTAAGGCAACTGGATGATAGTCATTAAGGCATTTAACTGCTGTCTACTTGGGCACATGGACAATAGGGTTAAATTTAAGACAAGTAGGGGCTACAGCCTCTTGTAGGTTAAAGATGGGGAGATTTTACATCTGCTCATCATAAAAAATGCCTGTCTCACTTTCTCTCACCGTGCAGATTGCTTAAAACGTAGTGCGGTACCACCGTGGTTCACATTGCCCCCCCACACACGATGCATCCATCTATTCTTCTGTCACTAGAATACTGAGTTGAAACACCTTTTAATTCCTCAATAGCTGACATCCAGGTTGAAGAAGCACAAATCAATGCCACTTTCAGACAGAGAAGAGAGTAAAACACACGGCAGTCGAGCATTCATGCAACTCGTGTAGATATCCTTGGCGAAAGGTCGCCAGTCCATCACAGGGCAGCACAATTAGGGGAGCAGTGCCTTGCTCAAGGACACTAGTGAAACCAGTATGATTCCCAGGCCGTCCCAGGTCCTTTCTGTGCGGGGTTTTGCATGTTCTCCCAGTGTCTAAATGGGTTCCCACTAGGTGAGACATGCTTTTTCTTTTCTTTTCTTTTTTTTCCCCAGGGACATGTGCAGCTATTTACATTAATGTCACCATTTGATGCGCCGCAGCAGATTATAGCTTCAGGCTAATTTACATTAGCAGTCCCTGCGTGTGTTTGGAATGGTGGGAGGAAACCGGAGCATCCAGAGGAAACCCACACAGACACAGGGGTGTCATGGAACCTCCACACAGAAAAGGACCTGGGATGGGGCTCAAACCCAGGACCTTCTTGCTGTGAGGCAACAGTGCTAACCGCTGTGCCGCCGTGTCTCGTGTTAGGATTAACACTCCTGCCTGTGCTCATGAGCAAGGCAATAAGAAAAAGAACTAGAGTTGGTCCCCGGGCACGGCAGCTGCTCACTTCTCCCAGAAAATGGGATGGGTTAAATGCAGAGAACGCATTTATTATGACGTGTTTTTGTGGTGAAAAATGAATAAAGCTTCTTCTCTCAGTAGTCATCTGCAATGACTGACAATGCGTCTTGGCTCTGCAGTCAACTAACTGGCCAGTATCCGTGATGTGGCCGCATCGATGATTTTGAGATGACATGCAACCTTGTGGCATGAAGGACAATATAAGGACGGCCATATTTGTTAACGTATTGCATGATCTTCCATAGAAAATTAAAGAATAGACGTAATTTCATTGTGATTATATGCATTTTGCATGTTAATTCAAAAAGCTCCACTGCTGCAAACAAGAACGTCTTTTTCTCTGTTTTGCCAGGCCGGGAGAGGAGATGAGGCAACCATTTCATCATCTCTCCATCTCCCCCCTGACATAATGAAGTTTCCTCGCAACCACAAGAAATTGATCTCAAAGTCTTTATTTCCGGATGGAAATGTTCTTTACTCAGACCATTCAAACAGTCTCTAAAGTAAACTGATTTCATATCCGTCCGCTCAAAAACAGGTTGTTCTTATGTGAGCTAAAGAGTAAGGTTGTTGTGATAAGTCCCCACATTGTGGGGGTTGACACGGACTTAGATGGACCTTGGGGGGGATTAAGGGCGGATGTCCTTGCTGACACCCTGCGGTGGGTTCGAACCTGCTGACTCTGGCTTGTAAGTTCCCAAAGTGTGTGCTCTGCCACCGAGCTACTGCAGCTCCCATGTGAGCTAAAGGGAAGTGACAAAAAGGCAAATGAACAGGAGTTCGACTTTTTGCAGAGTCTAGCACTTTTTCTGTCTTTTATGGCAAATAGCTTGGCCTTTTAGTATGGTGTGTGTGTGCCTGTGTCTGAGAGAGAGAGAGAGAGAGAGAGAGAGAGAGAGAGAGAGAGAGAGAGAGACTGTGATAAAAAAACGCTTGTGTTAGACCGCCTAACCTGTGTTCATCTCTCCATCTCCCTCTCAAACCCATCCAGTGCCATGGGTCTTGCCTCACTCTCCATAAGACATTTGATCACTTTCTGGAAGAATTCAGACGTTTTCCATCATTAAAATGATTAATAGGCTTGGCTCATCATAGAATTTTAAATAAGCATGGATTACTTCAAGCTTCCTGGCACGGCTGTATGATTCTATAGCAAGTAAAAAAATATTGTCATTTGTGTGTCATTCCATCTTCCACAAGGCCAAAAGGCACAGTGTGGATGGTGACTTGTGAATCGCACTCGTGTTCAGTTGCGGTGTCAAAAGCAAGAGTCCTAAAGAAAAGGCTCTCATTTCATCAGTCCTTATGTAACTGGTCCTGTTAGGCAAACCTTGCTGCTCTTTCATGCCTTGCTCATATCACCATGGCAACGCACCAACCCCTGCAGGCAGCTGCCAAATTGACAGTGTAAATCAGAGTGCACACATCCACCCATTCATCCAACCTCCTCTCTTTCTTCAGCACAGTGACAGTGGTTATATTGTCAATTACTTTACAAATGTATTTCATACTGAACATTTATCGGCTGTGATGTCATGTTATACTTTATACCTGCTGCAACACCAATGTTGGCTTTGCTCTCCTTCAAGGTGTTTTGTTTTTTATTTCTCTTTTTTCCTCACAAGGCTAGAGTACTAAATTACAATAGGTATGGCACATTGGAGGCAGATATTGCCAAAAGCTATGAGAACTTGACATAGGATGGGACCTGCGAGCTGGATGTAATGGCACTGAGTAGGAGGCAATCGCTGTTCTCCCTGCAGAGTATATAGAGACCCTCTACAGTAGAGCTGGGTTGTTGCTGGGCTGATAGGAAAGTGGAGATGACTAACACAGGGTACTAGTTGTCATTTATGTTACGGACACTGAAGAACCACATGGTCATACAAGCAGCAATGTTGCCAGCATCTCATTATGCCTGTTAGTACTGTGAATTTGTTGTTGAACACATTTTGCAATATTAGCACAGTCGAAGAACCCGGACATTTGGAGGATAACATGGCTAACATCATGACAAGCTAACACAAACAGTAATAGATCAATACTGAGAGGTCGGATGTTACGTGTCACAAAATTGTTCCCACGTTGTGGGGGTGGATACAAATTTAGATGGAGCATGGGGGAATTAAATTGGATGCCCTTCCCGATGCCCCTTAGTGGGTTCAAACCCACAGCATTTAACTCGTCAGTACCTGAAGCATATGCTTTACCGCTGAGATCAATACTAATTCAGGGGAGGCATAGCTCATGAGGCAGGGCGGTTGTTTAGTAATCGGAAGATTGGTGGTTTGATCCCTCGTTCTTTCAAAAAACATCTAAAAGTATCCTTGAGAAACACAACAAACCTCCAACTCCTTGATACAACAGATTGAAATTAGCCTGGTGGCTAAATCTGCCATATTTACATCCTAAATATTCATTAATATTCACTGTCCCTATAAAACAATAATAAGTCTGCTACTATCCTACTGCTGCTACTACTAATATTACTACTACTGCTACTAATAATAATAAGAATATAAATGATGATGATAATAATAATGATGATGACGACAACAACAACAATAATAATAATAATAATAATAGTGATGACTACAGATTTGCTTGGCTGATACTCTTAACAGACCTGATTTGGATATGGCACTACCAGCACAAGACAGTGTTTATGTTTTCTTTTTCATTTTGATTCTTATAATAGAACATGTTATAGTTTTTCTCAATAAGACACAGTACAGTCTGCCATACAGTCTGACAGGCCTTAGAGCTTCAGAGCTGTCATATGTTGTACAATTCTTTGAAAGTGCCCATTAATTATGATTCATAGGCTTTGTTTATCTCTTGACCGGTTTTCAATGGTGCAATAATCAGCCATCATTAGAGACATCATACATTCTCTGGAAGACTTTACATGTACCAGTTAGTCAACACTGTTTAACAGTAACCTTTTCTCCACCATGCACATATACATTTGCAAAGTGGCGAGACTATGAATAATAGAACAAAAAAATGGAGTAAAACCAGACACTCTTACAAGCCACCTGAAGCCAGTCCGTATGCAGTTTATTCACTTTCTTAATTTACAGACAGATCATTTTTCATGCATTTATAGAAAATCAATAGCAAGAGCCAACTGTCCGTGACAATGACATCTTAACTGCTAGGTTTGAATAATATCCCCAATTATTTGGAACTATTTTAGGGGATAGTAAAGGGAGAGTAGAGGTAAGTTAGTTAAGTGCGTGTAGTGTGTGAATGTGCTTGTGAATGGGTAAATGTGAGGGATACATTGTAAAGTGCTTTGATCATTCCCAGACAAGAAAATTGCCGTATAGATTATTAGTTAAATAACTATAAATACAGCTAATACATTATTAGTTCAGTTACAATTTATTTGCTTGATAGTAAATTATAAAGTTAATATTTAAAATTTTCATCCATCCATCGTTAACCACTTATCTGAGGCCAGGTTGTAAGGTCATGCTGGAGCCTATCCCAGTAGCCACTAGGTGAAAGGCGGGGAAACACCCTGAACAGTTGACCAGTGCATCGTAGGGCTTGAACCTGTTAGGAGTTCAGTGTCTGTTCAAGGACACTTTGACGTGCTTTCTGTAGGGGCCAGGATTGAACCACCAATCTTCCAATGAGCAGATGATGATCCTATTTTAAAATCTTAATTTTCAAATTCAAAAATGGCTCTATTGGCATGATGTATCATTTTCCATATTACAATCTTAATAGATAAAATCTATTAAGCATAATAGCCAATGGACAAAAATGATATCGAATGCCTGGAGTGTCGATGATATATGCAATTACAAACAGCAGAACCATGCACACGTTCACGAATCTCCGCAAATGAAATATTCTTGCATACGGTATGCAGTCCAAATGCAGGTTGGCAGGGCACCTGCTGTGCAGAAGATTGAGGTGATCGATGCTCATTAATAATCCCCGGTACAGCCTAATTAGCATGTAATAGGACACCAAATCCAGTGCAGGAGGCTTGTTATTTAAGGATAAAGCTCATCTCTCATTTGAATGCATTTTTCATAAGCTCCACTAATTAACTTTCATTAGCATTATTAATTAAACATGAAAAGCTACTCATTTCCTCAGTATCATGGTGCATGCTTCCAAACAGCATTGAGTGACAGGTCTTGTAAGACAGGGAGCTAGAAATGACCCTAAAATGTAATTTTGTCACCTCCAAACGATTGCATGGATGGATGTATCCCAACAAAAATGTCGCTGCTTATGAATATATTCAGAAATGTCCTCGCTATTATGTGCTGTGGAAAGATATTGCAAAATATCGTGCTGGAGTCTATCCAAGTGCTCATTAGGCGAGAGCCGGGGAAACACCCTGGATAGGTCACCATTCCATCTCGGGGCTTGAGCAGTTAGGGGTTCACTGGCTTGCTCAAGGACACTTTGCCATTTTTTTGCAGGCTCCAGAGAATAATACGCAAATCTTCCTAATACAAGATGACCACCGTACCTCCTGAGCTATGCTGTCCCTGTTACAACTATTATGTGAATGTCGCTGACTCTGTGCAGAGACCTTCTTAATGTGACTTGCTGGGAGAACCTTTTGAAAGAGGTTTTAAAACATCCTGTGCCAAAGTGTCACAACAGTTGTTCAAATAATCCTGTAGTGGCTAACAAAAGATTGCTCCTCACAAAAACTGTTGTCTGTTTTACCCCGCTGGACTCACTAAAGGATACCTTTGAGACCCAATATTATTCATTCTCATCCTCTTGATTCCATACACCCACCTGATATATAAGGAACAGAAACCTATTCATCCCTCACTTGGAAACCATGCATCATTTTGTATTTACCCATTCAAAATGCACTCTGTATTCATAATCTCCCATTCTGTGTATTATGCTCTCATATTCAAAACAAATTCCCAACGGAGACAACAAATACCAAATAACTGCTTGAAATATCTACTCAACACATTCATAAATACTGATTCATCCATACACCAGCTTCCACAATGTGTCCATTTAATACAAACATAACTCTTTTTGGCACTCAGCATTTTTTCCAAAACATTACTTTGACGAGTACATTATATACATATATATATATATACTCTATGTTTATTTAGAAATGTATGAATTTCAGTCAAAACTGAAGGTGTCAGGTCCTCTGGTGGTGTAGGGGTTTAAGGCATCTATGTTCAGTACATCTCTGCGTCATGCCATTGGGTGTTTGAATCCCAGCTGCGCCGTCTCAAACCACAGCCAGAGGTCCATAGTTAGTGGGTCATAACTGGCTAAGCCTCAATAGGGTAAAGATGTTATGTTGGATAAAGTATTCTGAGTTCACTAGTGTCCCCCTCTGGGTCGTCCAGGCCTCTTGGTTAAGTGAAGGGAAAGTACTCTGCTTCATTCTCCTCTGACGGCCAAGCACTGTGCTTTCCCCATGAGATCACGGTTGGGGAAAAAGGGGATGAAATTTGGGGGGAAAAAAGAAACAACAATTAGCACTGAGATAGGCTCCAGCATGACCCCACAACCCAACTTCAGTTAAGTGGTTGATGATGGATCAATATTAATCTTCTTATAAGGTAGCATGTTTCAGAAGGTAGGGCCGCTTGTCTAGTAATCGGAAGGTTGCTGATCCAATCGCTGGCTCCTTCACACAGCATGTTGAAGTGTCCTTCCTTCAGCAAGACACTGGTCCCTTTACTGCTCCCTGACTGCTGTGGCTTCCCACTGCTCCAATACATTAGGATGAATTGAATGCAGAGAAGGACTTTGATCATACAGATACAATGACCAAATGAAGTGGCTTTCCTGTTTTAATTCATAGTGTTTATGTGAAACTAATCTTTCTTGCAACATAAACATAAGCTTAACGGTATTAGCCCTAGAAGAACAAATCAATGACAAATCAAAGACGTATACACTTCATTTAACTGCATAGGAAAAGTCACCATTTAATGTTTATTTCTCCTAAATCGTGGATATAGCAAACATTGTGTTGGATTTACTTGGAACTCTTACTGAGAATATTAGCTTGAAATGTATAAGCAGCTGCTCGCTCCTTGAAATATTACCTCCCTAATCATTCTATTACATCTCTTTTAAGCATGAATAATCTCCCTTCCGCTTGGTATCTGCCTCTTTCCTGGTCCTTGTCTCCATTAATCTGTGTGTCCATCGGTGTGAATGAACTGCAACTAATCATCTCTCCAGGTCCCCCGGGGCCCCCAGTAGAGTTTCATGTGAATGAGATGACAGAGACCACTGCTTCTCTGTCCTGGGGACCTGGTCTAGACAACCACAGCCCTGTCTTCAGTTACACCATCCAGGCCAGGACACCTTTTTCCCTCGGTTGGCAGGCCGTCACCACTGGTAGGGTAGTTTTTCTTTAACTCTTTCTACGTGGAGGGGGTTTGGACATTAATTTGATGTTATCCATGATGTAGATTACCTGGCATCCTTCTCAGCAGGACACACGAGACGAGGCTAAATCAACATCACCAGGCTGGCTAAAGTTGGCATTACGGCTTGTGGGTTCTTGATAAAATGAGGTTACTCTGCCATGTCTTTCAGTTCCTGAGCTGCTGGGAGGGAAGCAGCTGTCAGCCACTGTCATTGACCTGAGCCCCTGGGTAGAATATGAGTTCAGAGTCCTGGCAACTAATGTGATAGGAACCGGAGAACCCAGCAAACCCTCCAAAAAGGCCCGCACCAAGGAGATGCGTGTGTACCAAACATTACTAATGCTTTTGCAAACACTGAGTTTGGAAAGAAACAGATTGCAACTCAATATCTGCTATGAGAATATATATGATAACGGACTGGATTGTGATGGAGATGAGCCTGACAATTACACAGGTTAAAAACACATTCATAATTGTTCCACAAAAGATACAGGCTTAATCAGTTCAGAAAGTTGTGCACAGAATACTAATCTGTAGATGCAAATAGAAGAGGGATCACTTCCACATCTTCTTTTAGTTTTGCCCTGCATTGTAGTTTTTGGTTAAGTCAAGCCAATTTATAGCTCAGTATCACAAATTACACATTTACCTCCATGGTGAAAGACGTCTGATCAAATCTTCAGAAAGGCTGTTCAGCTTGACCATGACATGCTGCTCACTGCTCCTTTATAATACGGACGGGTTGAATGCAGAGAGTTAATTTCATTGTATGTAAGTGCAAAGATAAATAGATAAAGTTCCTTCTTTCTTTCCTCTACCTCAGCTCCCAGGGTAACGCCATCCAGGGTGAATGGAGGGGGTGGTGGCCGTTCAGAGCTGGTCATTACGTGGGAGGTAAACGTGGATTTACATCTTTTTTACATGTATTTTTTCACATGTAGCATATCGGTCCTTGAATAAAATAACAACAGTATGACATGGAAGCTGAAATGTTTATGCTGGTCGTTTCCCACTTGCAGTTAGAATATCTATTTTAGCATTGCTTACATCTTTTAGTGTCCTTCTGAGAAATATTTCTCTTTAATATGAACTATGTATAGTTATCAGTGTGAGAATCACAATAGTCAGTAGATTAGTTTATCATCTTAATCTGCATAATTTTACCTCTGCATGTAACCATGATATTAGTCAGAATGACTCCATCTTACTAATGCTAATTGCCTTACCTCATACATAGATGGGTTTCCAGTGGCCAATGAGATCTTCAAGATGAATCATGTTGTGCTACCCTGACTCATTCCTCTAAGATATCTCTATAATACCCCCTCCCCCCCAGCCGGTGCCGGAGGAGCTTCAGAGTGGTCCTGGTTTTGGCTACGTGGTGGCTTTCCGCCCACAAGGGGCACAGGGCTGGATGCAGGCTGCCATCACATCCCCTGATGCCTCGAGATACGTCTTCAAAAATGAGAGCATCCCTCCCTTCTCCCCGTACCAGGTCAAAGTAGGGGTGTATAACAACAAAGGCGAAGGGCCTTTTGGACCAGTGACCACCATCTACTCAGCTGAGGAAGGTATGCCCTTGTAGCCCCTACCTGTTTACCACCTGCTTAGTTTGAGTGACAGAAACATCCACACGGTTCTGACACAAATTCAGCCAATAGTTTCCTTCAAAATATATGGGTTTTATAAATGGATGAACTGGACTGTGTCCTAGCTTTACAATTATTTAAGGTAAATAAATTTAAAAACGTAGTAAAACACACTCAGCCAAAAAAGATTCCTTTTAGAGTTCATTGTTATGAGCATATGCATAAACGTGTGTACAAGCTTTCTGAACAAGCTTCGTCAGGTGTACAACCAGACGAGGGCTCTTGCCCAACAAAGACAAGAGTCCGTCAGCCACGCTTCACATGAATGCGCTTTCACTTTTGCAACATCATAACTGAGTACAGAGGAACTTTATGTTGGAGCCCTGTTTTATCTCTTTCTATTTTTAGTGATGAATTAAATGTGTCCTCTTAGATGCTGTAACATTTTCATGAAGGACCTCTGGAGCTGTCTAAAGCCATGAGTGATATTGTGACGCCTTCCCTCCCAACTCCCTTTATGTTGTGCAGAGCCCAGTAGAGCCCCGGGACGACTGAGGGCAAGAAGTGTGTCAGCCTCCGAGGTGGAGATCACCTGGAAGCCACTAGCCTGGAGCAACAACCGCAGACGCATCCTAGGCTATGAGGTTAAAGCCAGCAAATGCCCACGCACATTTAAGAGCCATACTCACACAGCACAGACGGAGCAAATAGCTTGTGGCATTTGTACTTTCTTATTTACTTTCTAATTGTTAATATAGAGGCCGTGGTAATTCAGCGGTGGAGCAAGCACAGAGGGAAAATGACAACCCAGATGTTGTGGGTTTGATCCCACCACAGGGTGTCAGCAATCCCTCATGCTCCATTTAGGTCCTTTTCTAATTCCACAATGTGGGGACTAATCCTGACCTGTAAAACTGATTTTTGTGTTGTTATTATTGTTGTTGTCGTTGTTGTTGTTATATTATTGTTATCATCATCGTCATCATAATTCTTATCATATAGGGTAGCATGACTCAGGAGGTAGGATGGGTTGTCTACTAATTGGAAGATTGCTGGTTTGATCCCTGGCTCTTTAAGATAGGATATTGAAGTGTCCTTGAGCTAGACACTTAGCCCCTAACAGGGCCCTAGGCTTCCTGCAGCCACCTACTGCATTACATTAGGATGGGCTAAATGCAGAGGATAAATTCCATTATAAAAATGCAATGACCAAATTATTTTTATCTTTAACTTTTATTATTATTATTATTATTAGTAGTAGTAGTAGTAGTAGTAGTAGTAGTAGTAGTAGTCGTGTGTGTTTTGTTATGTGTGTGAGGAATAGCACTCAACCTTTTTGTGATCTAGCCTAATGATTATGCATTCATGCAGCCATCTCATTCAACATACGAAGACTCTGTCCCCAAAGACCTACACCTACCAGTCCAGCATTATGCCAAGTATAGCAGTAACAGTATGTTTCAGTAATGTGATGTATCCTGGAGAGGTATAATCTGTGTGTTCAATGTGTGTTATCAGCTGCGCTATTGGGGTGAAAGGGACAAGGAAGACACAGCCAGCGTGATCAGAACCGTTGAGAACAGAACATCAGTGCTCATTAGGGATCTAGAGGGCAGCAGTACCTACTACGTCTCCCTGCGGGCCTATAATAGTGCTGGGCTGGGACCAAAGAGTGCCATCGTCAATGTCACCACCAAGAAACCACGTAAGGGCAATGGAAGAGAGGATGTGCTTGGCGAATGACTTTGAATACATGGACTCTCTCTCTCTCTCTCTCTCTCTCTCTCTCTCTCTCTCTCTCTCTCTCTCTCTCTCTCTCTCTGTCTCTCTCTCTGTCTCTCTCTCTCTCTCTCTGCTCTCTCTCTCTCTCTCTCTCTCTCTCTCTCTCTCTCTCTGTCTCTCTCTCTCTCTGTGTGTCTGTCTCTCTCTCAGCTTTGGCTGTTGACCCCAGTTACTATCTGTCACCACTCCTTCTCTGATTTCCCATGTGCCCTTGCTGTATCAAGGACAGCCCTGACGCCAGGTCC
>OMLC01083338.1:0-10389 GCA_900302585.1 Regalecus glesne
CTTGCTACATGTCCAAAAATGTCATCATGTGATCATATTTACATCATAAATTAAATCAGAGGAACTATAGACATTCAACATTGATTTGAATTTGGGGCTGTTGGTTGTCGCTTGGTCAACTGACTGCCGACAAAAATAAAAACCGTCCATCCATCCATCCATCCGTCATCGACCACTTATCTGAAGTCGGGTCGTGGAGTCCCGTCGGAGCCTATCCCAGCATTCATTGGGCGAAACACCCCGGACGGGTCATCATTCCATCACAGGGCTCAAACTTTTAGGGGTTCAGTGTCTCGCTCAAAGACACTTCAACACACAAAATGAAAATAAAGTTAAAACAAAAAAAAGAAAAAGAAAATAAAAAACGGAGAAGTGAAATACGTGGAAAAGGTAAAGGGGGGGGGAATTCCAAATATGTCATCATTTAGGTTTTTGTTTTGTGAAATTATAAAAATAATAAAAGCAACTCTTTTTCTGGAGAATATTTGAGCACCGATCACGCTGACATTTAAAGCAAACTCCATACGTGTTTGTGGGTTTTAACATGCGAATAATATGCAACACATATTGGAAATGATTCCCATGACGCCAGTTGTTCGGCTCCAGTGGGACATCAGGTGGAGGCCACAGACATGGAGGCGTCACACGTGTGAAGCTTGCAGTCTGACCTCGCTGTGGTCCCATCAGAAGCACGCTCTCCCCGTGTACTACCCTTGGCTTTACCCAGCACACGCTCCATGGGGCTGAAGTGAGACGTCCCAGTTGTCAAACTAAGGTTGTTAAATTGTCAGACGTTTGACTTTGACAGAAAGAAGGCAACAGATACAGAAAACACCACTTTTCGCCAATCCGTCGGACAACAAGACAAACAAATAGCACAAGAGGCTAACGTGGCGAGGCGCTCCCTTTCCCTTCCCCCGTGTTAGATTCGATGTGTCAAACATTACGCTTTTTGCAATTGGGTTTCCAGGTGAAGGGGGCAAACTGCACGACACATGCTCGTTCGGTGCCTTGGGAAACGTGTCCGGGACAGATTAACTCACATGGCCAATGGCGCATGAGATAGCTGAGACAGAAATGTTGGCTTGAAGTTTAACCAGATCTGAAACTCGACTCGGCTTTAGGAGCTCGGCACACCTTTTTATCAAGGTAACGTGGTAAATTCTCGTGAAATGGAGCAACACACAGCCTCGTGTTGGATGAGGAAACATGGTCAGTAGACGCTAGTCTCGGTCGGGGCTTCACAAGAACATGCTCCCTTTCAAATAGAAAAGAACACAAGTATGATACATATGCCTTTTGAAGAACAGTTGTGGTCAAGCTGTTGGTGACTGAGCCGCTAAGGGAACATCAACCCCGGCGTTCAGTTCGCTGCTTCATTTCTATTTACTTGTCCTGCGTTTTGTATCAAAGCAGCTGGCCACTATTTAGAATATACACATATACACCACCACCTCTCTGCAACCTCGCCGTTCAGATGAAGGAGCCTGACTGCGTGAGATGTGGTCAGCTCCCGTTGGTGATGATAACGGACGTGGCCTTGTGCCCCTGCATCTGGTCCACCTGCATCCTCATGTGGGAGGCCATGTCATACTGGACTCCTCCACAGCCCAGGCCTGGGTAGCTCCGGAGGCTTTCTGGATCATAGAGATGCTCCAGGGAGTACCCAGTCAAAGCGTAGGCGGCTTGCCTGTCCAGTTGCTGTCTGTCATGGGCTGGATAGAGCAGAGGGCTCCCCTGGGCCTGCGGATGGTGGGGGGATAAATCAGTGTGCATGTAGTCTTTGGTGAGAGACAGCCCTGACCTGGAGATCCCATCAGAGCTGGGGCTGCTGAGACGAGAGAGAGAAGCTGGACTGTTTGTATTGTCATCGTTGTCTTGGGGACCTGGCACTTTGCTACTTTCCCGATGATGGAGGCGTTCAGAGGTAAGGTCAATGCTGGTGGCTCCCGGGCCACGGCAGACCACGCTGGGCATGGTAGGCTGGCCGAGGGGTAGGGAGGGGGTGAAGCACGGGCTGTGAGCCTTGGTGAGGCCTGGGACATCCAGTGGCCCCTTGTGCTGCTGCAGACGGTTCTCCTCCTCTTTGATCATCTGCTGCGTAGCCCGGATCAGCGTCTCCATCTTGCTGGGCTCCTGAGGGCTGGACCGGAAGTGATCCCCATGGTAACGCTCCCCCGAGTCGCTTGTTGAGCCGCCTCCATCAGGAGAGCTCACGACACTTTCCTCATCCCAGTGGCCCCGGCCTAGTAGGGAGGATTCAATAGCCAGATTATAAAAACCGTGGACACAGCGATCAGACCAGAGTACTGTGTGAATTCAAGTTGCACCTGTATTGTAGGCTGACAATGATTGCATGCCCATTGTTCCCCTTAAGCAAATGGTCAAACCGTAATGTCTCATGAGTTTTGAGGCGACATCTGGTATAGAATGCATTGTTTTGCACCCTCTCAGTGAATGTGCATGTAGGAACATGCGATCTCTGTTAGTTTTGTACTGTTTTGTCAGCAACAGAGGTTTTCTTTGGAAGATATTTCCCGAGTGATAACTTGGCTTTCAGAAAGAAGCGATTTTCACACAACAGATGGTAGCAATTGGCACTTTGGCGGGAGATGCTGTAAACAACTTTGCATGTCTGATAATAACATTTGGAAAACAGCTACCAAGACAAATAAGTCCGAAGTTACTTTCAGAGGCAGATGGCAGTGGTCATCAACGCGGGAAAGGGGGTCGGGAGGGGGCACGGCCACCAGCCCCTTGTGGTGACTGCAGGTTATAGCATCTTACGCTCAACACGAAACGCAAGCAACAGTTAGCAAAAAAATAACTTTTTTTTTTCTCTGGTGACGTTAAGGTTTCAGATAAAATAAATCCTGAATTTTATCCCTGATAATATTACCGAGGAGGTCAAGGGTGAAAATGATAACGCTGATGAAAGCGAACACTCCAGCGACTGCCACGGATAATGATTAAGCTAACATTAGCAGCAACACCACAAGTCACTCCGAGAGAGGGTAGCAGCGAGGACTCTGAGGAACCACAGTACAATGACGCGATTTCTGCCCCTTTCAACCAAACGTAACATTTTCTAGCAGATGACTTGGCACGGAAAACTTTGAGAGCTCATTCCAACGAGGTTGGTTCGAAAATGGGCAGTGGTTGTGTTATGTTGCAGAAACGGATCATGTTCTTTGCTTTGCCTACATCCAATCAGTGGTGAAAGGATCAGTGCGACTCCACAGCGACAGCTCTTTTGTCAAGGCAGGCTTTATGAAATGGAAAAGTATGTTCAAAAAAAGAGTTTGATCAACATGAGTTATCAGACCTGCATTCCAATCCACGGTGCATTGAGGGTAGGGTTAAATATTTATCTTAAATGGAGAAGTAATTTATGCCTACTATATAACAGGTTACATTGATTACTTTTATATTGATGAAAATTTAGAATTCAAATACACCAGATTTAGCCATCGGACTAATTTTCACCTGTTGCGCCAATCAGTAAAGGGCTTCAGTGTCTTGCACAAGGACGCTGCTGCAGGTTTCCTGCGGAACCGAGGATCAAACCACCGATCTTCTGAATTTAGACGACTTTCTCACTTCCTGAGCTATGCCACCCCTTTATTTAGGTAAGCTATGCTTCTAGATCCAAATGTCAACCATGAAGATGTCTTGTCATGTGGTGAATTTGTTCATAAAGAAAATGGTAATAAAGTTTGCAGCCATTGGAACTGCTCCAGGCTTTATGTGGAGCTTAAGCTGGTCTGAATGACCACAAAATGCAATGCACTATATGGTTAAAGTGATAATACAATAGTGTCACTCAATTTACATTGAGTTAGCAGCCCCCCCCCACCACCACACACACACACAGAATGCATTTCCCCATGTGCCTGGCTGTGGTATTAACCCTAAAACCTTACCGTGGATGGTGCCATGGTAAGATGTGATGTTGTAGCCCTCGTTATGCTCGACCGAGGATTTTGGCAAGGAGAGAACAGAGCGTGTGGCATCCCACCATGCCTCTCGTCCCGGCTGGGAGGTTCCCAGGAAGTAGCGTCCACCCTGACAGCGGGCACGATCGCAGGCGGTGGTGTGAGGGTGGGCTTGGGCATGGGCAAGATCCTCCTCCGATAGGCCCAAGCCATAGCACAGAGAGCCAGAGTCTGGATATAGTCTATAGGCACACGAAGCCTCTGCTGCCTCCCCATGGTCCAGCAGCTGGGGGGAGGCAGAATCCGTCAGTGGGCTCCCTCCCCATTGGCTGTCCTGATCTGACTCTGAACGCTCAGGGTTGAATGCTGAAAACTGTTGGACATAGTTCAGAGACTGGTAATCCTCAGAATTTGGGATATCAAATATAACTAGTCCCAATACAAACCACAGTCGGGATTTTAACATTATCTCTCCATGTTGAAGAGAGAGAAGTTCCATTAGCATTCATAACATTGAGCAGTCTTCTGTGTGTCTCTGAGATGCTGCTGAGATTGTGCGATATCACTGGCGGACAACTTCGGATTGGGGAAAAGCTATTCACTCCCGGCTGCATTGTAAATGCGACTTTACATATAACCGTATAACGTACTCCATCCATCCATCCATCGTCAGATGTTATCCAAAGTCATGTACCGGAATCCTTCTGGAGCCTATCCCAGTGCTCATTAGGGGAAAGTGATAAAGCACCCTGGACATGTTGCTATTCTATCTCAGGGCTTTAGTAGCTAGGGGTCTTGCTGAAGGACACTTCGACACACTTTCTGAACAAACTTGGTATTTTAACACCAATCTCCTGATTACTGAGCTATGCCGCCACAACTATACTACAATTAGCATCGCCTTAATTATACAATGTAGCCTATCAACAAACCAGGAAGTGAGTTTTCTCATTCAAAGATTGTTTTTGCCAGTGATGTCGCCAGAAGAAACCATTTTGGTGCCGTTCTCGGGGACACGGATCGCCGTTCTCTATTATGGATGCTGATGGAGTGTCGTTCCCAAAACCCATGTACGGGATAACGTTGAAAGTCCTGCTCGATTCCTTTTAAAGGACATCACATGTGTGTTTCAGCTGTTGTTACCTGTGGGTAGGGGGACACCCTGGTTTTGGCCTTCGTCTGGGTCAGGCGTGACTTAGTAGTCTTCCTGTCCTCCGTGTGGCTGGTGGCATAGGGGAACACAGGCTTGCTCGGGCTCATTTGGTCCAAAGACAGCTGCATTCCTTTATATTCAGTGTCCCTTTTGGAAACACAAATACATATTTCATCTTAATTGAATGCTCGTTTCCAAACCTCGATTCATCCGGCGTGTGACTCGGCGTGTACGGCAGGAATTATTAGCACTAAGGTGCCTTGCTCAAGGGTATCGGGGTAGATGTTTGAGCCTAGGGTAAGGGTCAGCGGTAGAGCGGACACCTCCGAGTCGGGCGTCATGGCTTGGATCCCACCGAGGGGCGTCAGCAAAGGGCATCTGGCCTTAACCCCCCCCACGCTCCATTTACGTGAGGCACATGTTAGAAATCCCTTTGAGCAGTCGCTAGACTAGGAAAGCGCTAAATGGAAATGAGTCATTTACTATTTGTTGTGGGGAGAGTGGCCATTCACCTCCCACGTACAGGTCCAGTTACGTAGCAGCTTTTCCACATCTGACATCTCAACCGTTTTAAACACCTCGCACACAGTGAGGCAGCAATTGCAGTAGCTAGCAGTAGCTAGAATTAGCAACGGTAGCACACTAGTGTATTTAGTGCCATGTTTAGAAAACACTCCACGGCAGACATAGACACAGAGGTCTACTTTTACATGTCGTACTTAGTCCTCACGTTGTGTAGGGTGGACACGGATTTAGATGGAGTGTGAGGGATTAAGGCCAGATGTTCTTTCTGCCGTACTGAGGTGGAATCGAACGTGTGACATTTGGCTCATCATTTTCCAAAGCTTGCGTTCAACCGCTGAGCTACCGTGGCCCAACTCTACCCCAGACATCTTGGCCAATATTGATTGTAGATAGCTGGGCTGACCCATTTGACAATTTTTTCTATTTTCTTTTGCAACGTGACTTGTGCAAGGTCTATAGGAAGTGAAAACACCATTACAGATAAGCTAAGGAGACTTGCCCCGCCCACTTCTCAGACTGGAGTTTTAGAGTAAATGAGAAAAATAACAAACACCCGCAGGAAAGTTAATTATTCTCTGCTGCTGTGCAACCATGGCCAGAACCGGTACACTCAGAACACACAAACACACACACACACACAAACACACACACACATAATACAACTCTTAAGCAATTTGACACGGGAGTATTTCGATTTAAGTTCTTCTGCCGAACAAAAATCGGGGACACCCTCTGCTTCCAATCGATCCCTACCTTCACCCACTGCCCATGCATCACCTGTGTGTATGTACATCCAGCATATGAGCTATCTTTGACATTTTAACCCACTGTCCCGCGACTGAACCCTGTCTGAAGTGTCACCGTCGAGGGAGTGAAAAGACTCATGTGTCAAGTGCTCAGCAAACACAGTCCTATTCTTAACTTATCACATCACCAGTATGTAATAGCAGCTGCTGGCATTTTAAAGCCCGTGGCCCATCCCTGACCCCGCACAGCCAGCCTCTTTAATATGACTCCAAATATGACCCATTCTTTATGTATGACACCGTAAGGGCAGGATGGTGTTTGGACAGCCTGCGCATGGTGTGACCGTTATTTGCTCTTGCAGGTATAGTTGTGGCGGCTGATTCTGCATCCTATCTGTGCCTGGGGTGACTTATGTCTAAGCCAATACTGTCGGGCCTTTGTGCAAACTCAGCTGTGTTAGCAGAATTCCACCTTGGGGTCAATGTCAGACCACCTTGCATCTGAAATATGTCACCGGCCAACCTACAATCATGATTTATTTATGGAATCTGGTCAGCTCAAATTGTTGTAAGCGTTAAGGTGACAGAGTTATGTGGCCGGTCTTATAAATATTATAATGAGCTCGTGTTTCTGTCCTCCTGGCAGGTATGTGAGGTTTTGGATAAATCACAGGCTTGAGTCTTCTTTAGGAATTTGCAAGTTTGCCATCTCTTCTGTCCATCTGTTCCTTTTAAATGACTTATATTGTCATTATGATTGTTATTATTACTACTAATAATAATCGTGAAAATAATGACAATAGTAATCATTTACTCGAATGGGACAGCGCGTTTAGAATGTAAATATCCCAGATCTAGCCACCATCTGTTGTCCCAAGTAGTAAGGGGTTCAGCGTGTTGCTCAAGGACACTTTGACACACCTCCTGAAGAAACTGGAGATCAAACCACTAATCTTCCAATGACTATATGACCCCCTGAGCTATAACACCCCTTCAAACCGATTCATAGTCGGGGTTAAGGCATATGCACGCACATAGGTGTACGTGCACAAACACCAAAATACAACCGCGCACACATCACATGTGGGAAGGTGCTAGCTTGAAAACACACATCCACATATGCTTGCATGTACACTTACTGCACATACAAAAACACTCAAAAGCATTTACGTAAACACACATGCTTGCACGCAGCAGAGACGTGTGGATTATCCAAGCCTGGCAAGTAAAATCCATGCTGCTGCTATGAGAGAGCTATTGATTCCCAGTTCACTGTTACATTGATTTTTCTTTCCTCGGCCCGTGGATCAATAGGGACAGTAGACGCTTTTTGATGGGGGCGGACCCTGGTGTTTGTCTTGCTGTCTCAAAGGGCCTTCGTGAACTTTGCACTCTCATAACACACAGCTACTCAAAGCCGCACCTGGAGTATTTTGCGGATTTGTGGAGAAACACTGCGGGGTGATGAGGGGCCGGCGTTCTCAGACAAAAACATGTCACGTCTAAATGGCTGCAGAACGTTTCAAGCAACGACAGCAAAATGCCAAAAATAAAATAAGATGATGAAAAAAAAAAAAACATTACAAAATTCTAAAGTGCCTCCAGTTAGATGGGATCATTTGCCCATGTTGTTCAGATATGATGCAGATGTAGCTTGACTAGCCCAGCTGCAGGATGGAAAGAGCTTTCACTACCAGTTTTATTTAAGAGGTCACATTCAAATATTATCAATCAACATTATGACTATTGAATGAACGACAACTGAAATATATGGCCAAACCTACTAAAATAACAGCCAACCTCATATAAAAATAACAAGATTCATAAACGGGGGACATTAAGATAAGAGACATAAACTCAGTTTCATTTTCCCTTTGGAAAGTGTTATTTATGTAGTGAGCATCCCTGCCGGAGGATGACGTCTATATTTGACCACCCTTCCCTTACACCTGGTTCAGGGGGACTCACGTGAGGACATAGTTTACGCTGACGATGCAATGTGGTCGGGAGGACCGGCTGTTGTGGACGATTGTGGCGTAACTCTGGACCCAGACCCAGCCCCCCTGCTTGGCCAGGAAGCGATAGTATTTGGTGGTAACTTGTCCCTTTACCAGCACTGTAGGAGCAAAGAAAGTGAAGAGGACAGGGATTCTCAATGAGACAATTTATAATAACTAATTATAACAATAAAAACTATAATAATGAAAGAAAAATAGTAATAGCAGCAACAACAACGCCATTCTATTCTAATAATAGAATGACAATAATAACAATAACAATCTATTTTATAAGAACATTGGATTTCAATGAACATTTAGAGTCAAGCATAAATATCGGATTTAGCCACTAGGCTAATTTTCTTCTGTCTCCCAAGCAGTTAGTAGTTCAGTGTCTTGCTCAAGGACAGACTTCCTGAAGAAACCAGGGATCAAACCACCAATATTCGGATTTCTAGATGACTGCCATACTTCCTGAGCTATGCCACCCCTTATGCACTTTAGGTGGTCTTAATGTGTGTGTGTGTGTGAGGGGGGGCAGGGATTTAGGGTATAGCTTCTTGCAATGTAAAGGATCATGAATGTGTACCAGGTCATGCAAAATATAGTCAAGGACAGAGAATGGGTTGCTATGCAGAGACATTAAGGCTGGCCCCGTCATATTGGAGCTGCAGTAACTCACGGAGGTGGTGTGCACAGCGCAGGTGAAAGGTGTCACAGCTGTGGACGTGGTGGTAGAGGGTTTTTTCTATCAGGTCCTGTGGCTCATAACCAGTCAGCTCCGCCACCCTGTATGAGTGCACAGGGACACATTGATGATGTGCAAAGTAACTCGGCGACTGCTCATATTCATATATCGGAAATGAGATGATGACCCTTTTTGTGGATTACAGCTTTTATTTACGAGCCCCTGGTTATTTTCCCTCTCCTCTCCCTTCTCCAAATTTTCCTTTTGCCTAAAGAACTGTGTTTTTTTTTCCTCCATCGTCTTTCGACAGAGAGACCCAATTTTCACATTTTTAACAAGTGCATCAAAACCCTTTGGAAGAAATTCCTGTTAAGTCCAAATTGCTTCAAGACGTTTATGTAAATGCCAATGACCTGGAGTCGAGGAAGATGAGTTTCATGTCCAGGCTAGCTCTGAACATGAACATGTTACTGTGCAGTTTGATCTCGGTGACGGCACTGGGGGGCAGAGAGTGGCCCACCGCCACCAGCCCCACGTTCTGATAACAGCCCTCGAAGGGGGACATGTCCAGGCTGTACTGGCGGATTTTCAGGTAGCCACTGCAGTGGATCACCTAGAGGAGAGGAGAGGAGATTGCCTATTTAGGCCCAAATCTATACCATATCCATCCATCCCTCCTATCCATCCATCATCAACCACTTAACCAAAGTCGGACTGTGGCGTCATGCTAGAGTCTATCCCAGAACTCATTGGAGGGAAAGGTGGGGAAACACCCTGGACATCGGTCATCATTCCATCTCAGGACATGAACAGTATGCGGTTGATGATAGATGGATGGATATATGCCATATTCCCATTTAGTGGACAGATGTAGGCCTGCCTACCAGGCAAGCCTGCTCCCATTTCAAATAAGCAATAAAATAAGCAATATTTCAAATCAACAATGGAAAATGTCAAATAGACATACACAGACGTGCACCATCAGTTTAGCTCAGCTTCATTTGCACGGGTTGATTAATTCATTTCCTTTCTCGGATATAGGCTACATGTATATCTTATACATAGCTACCTTATATCCACCACTGGTGAGGCCGGCGTTTCTTTTAGCCAGCACACATTTCATCCTCAGGAAAAATGAACGCTCCATTTCATATTCTAGAAAAAATAAAATGTTACCATCATCGTTAGTATTATTGCAAAATAATCAATATTTACTTATCTACTTTGCTGGGAGGGGATTTGTTGTCATTCAGTTAGATATGGAGCAGAGTTATTTTCTGGTCTCTTTGATGCAGGGATAATAGATTAAGACGTGCCAATGTCACCATTATCCATTATTGTCCGC
>OMLC01083342.1:0-10585 GCA_900302585.1 Regalecus glesne
GTTTGCCTTTACATCATGGCAATTTGGCTCAGTGTGATTAACAGCAGAGGGATATTGGTTTTGTCAAAATGGCCTAGCAGGCATGTGTTATTATTCACTCTATGTACACATCGTGACATTTTGTTATTGTTGTCCGGCGTCTCAGTAGCCTTGCTCAGGAGCACATTGAGGTGCAATGCTTATTGTTAAGGCTCAGCTAGTCTGGTCATGGCAGCCAGTTTCTCATCCAGACCTTGTGGGACTCATCTCTGCAGACCTGGACTAATTCTTCTGCCTCACATTACCTTTCACATTAATGTGACTGATTATACACTCAAAAGGAGTGGTGGAGGCCCAGCTCAGTAGCCAGTCAGTCAGTGTTTGCCGGTGTACCATTCTGGGAAATGAGATTGCCCCAGTCATCTTGTGCCAGTTGGGTCTTAGTCTTTTTCTTTCCTGATCTTTTCCCACAGGCCTCTGTAATCTCAGTTAAAGTTACTTTTTCACTTGTCCGTCCATCCATCCAGCCATCATCAAACACTTATCCAAAGTCAGTTTGCAGAGTCATGCTGCAGCTTATTTCAGCACCCATTGGGTGAACAGTGGGCAAACACGCTGGACAGGTCGCCATTCCATCAAAGCAGTTGGGGGGGGGTTTCAGTGTCTTGCTCAAGGACACTTTGGCACAGTTTTTGCTGGGGCTGGGGATCAAACCTCCAATCTTCCGACTACTAAACGACCATCATACCTCCACAGCCATGCTGCCCCTTAATCTATTTTTATTATAATTTCACATAGGCTTGTGTAATATCAGTGAAAATCTCAGTTAAAGTTTCCTTTTCACTCATTCAGATGGAAATATAGTTTGTGTGCTGTTTAGTGTGCACACAGCCCTGTGTGTGAGTGTGCTTACATGAGCAGGGTTTGTGTGTGTGTTGTAACACTCCAGAGTTTGTCAGTGTTTTTCTCCATTTCTTAATCTGGATGTTCTGTTTCCATGCTTCCGGAGAGACGTTTTGCAAAAGATGTTGTTAACTTTCGGTTGCTGATGGTTTTGATCGCACGCATCATTAACCCTTCCTGACTTTTGGAGGGAAGAAGAAGAGGATGCGGTCTATCTGGGAGCTGCAACGTGGCAGCTATCTACGAGCACACTTCCTGCAGCTGTCAATCAATACAGCCGAGCACCGCAGAGAGTGTCGAAACATCCCAATAAAGCATTAATGAGCTCTCCCGGTGGCAAAACTCATTCCTCGCAAAATAAGAAAGTTACATAACATGCCTTCTTATTAAAAACTTTCTGAGTTAGTATGCGGCAGAATCTCCGTGATAGTTTTACAGTGTTGCTGGATTGATTAGATTATAAGGCAGTGGTCCTCTTGTGTTTATTATTTACGTGTTTTGGAGAGATAGTGATGATCCAGAAAGCTGGTGAAGTGCCTGACCCAGCAAATAAAGCAGCTAAGCCAACAAGAAGATGATTGTCCCGGTTTTCCTCAGTGCACTAAGCGATGCCACAAAATTGGTGAGGAAAAACTGAATAACGCTTATAGGATAAGCTGTTTCCGTGATAATTAGATCTCGTGCAGAGGCGTTTAAAATGCAGGCCGACCTCGGAGGACAGGAGAACATGAGCCCCCAGAGCCTTCTCACTGCCCTAGCTGCAACCATTATGTGGATCACAATATAAGTAGTCTGTTATTTCAGGGTGGGCACTTTTCTGTGCCCACCTCAGAATAGTGAATGAAAGCGGCAGCTCTGAGACTGTCTATTATTGGACGGTATGTTTTGGTGTATTTTTACTAAACGGGTTCCTTAATATAGAGCACCACAACCTGATCCCGCAGCCGTTTGCACAGTCAATCTTGTATAAACTGGAGAAGCCATCATCATAAATAGCCAAAGGATCCCCTTCATCCCCATCCCTTTAATGGTGGCTGCCAGTGGGTGAAATTCAGCCCGGCAATTGTTTTGAATGGATGCATGCACATCACAAGGAAAGATAGGTCAGACCAGAATGGGCTTGATTACTGAATTGGATGCAACCACTGATGGTCAGACATAGATGTCAGATCTCTGGATAATCCTTGTTGGCAACTCATGGTTCAGGCATCTAACCAGTGTAGCAGCATCTGAATGCTTCCTCAGCTATCTTTGATATTACAGATCAACTATCTTGCATCCCCATAAATCGTCAACTGCTTATCTGATATTGTTTGCAGAGTCATGCTGGAGCTTATCCCAGTGCTCACTGGGCCAAAGGTGGGGAAACACCCTGGACAGGTTACCATAGTTACAGATTATCGAGCTAAAATTTATTACTATAATTTGAAAACTCTTCAGTACATCTGTCAACCGAGACATGACCAACCCACATCCATCCTATACTTAACAAGCCTGGAGTATTTAAATAAAACTGACTTTGTTATAAATTGTAATTGGAGTATGAAACGTTTTCAAAGTTCATCCCCTGGACTCATATTCTGTAATCAGCCCCTGTCTTCATACCACCAGTATGACTGACAGCACTGGCTAGGAGGGACAATTATCCAAATCATGTTGACAGAGTTAGTGGAGCACGGTAGAGCATCAGTATCCCACTTTAAGTCCCAGGTCAATGACAGCGGATAAGCAGTAAAGTCCTAACTCACTGGTTTGTGAGTTCAGTTGGAAGGAGACTGGCTGAGTGAGGGGAGCTTTGTGCCTGTCCACGAGCCACGACCTTTGAACCAAGCTGTGCTGAGTGGCTCTTTTCACGAGAGCAAAAGTGACATGTGTACATGTGTGCATGCGTGTGTTTATACGTTTGCTGTATTTTCTAGTTCATTAATTTTCTCATTGACCTGGGGTTTGGTCAGAGATTACACAGGAGAAGGTTACTTTCTCCTCTCTGCTCCTCCCCATACCCCCCTCATCCCCCACCTCTCTTTTCCTCCTCCATCCTCTCCTCTTATCTAATAGCCTTCTCTATATAGCGGTTGGTTAGGGCAGTGAGGAGAGAAGGGTCTGGGTCACTTCCAGAATGATTTCCATCACTGCATAAGTGCCTCTGGAAGAATGCAGCTTGCTCCATGCCAGGAATTAAAAGAAATACATGACCCCGGAGTGAGAGGCTGAAGTGGGGTGATGGAACGGTTTGGTTGGATGAAGACCACTCTTACCTCTTGGCAAGGCCAAACAGGGCAAATTGAAGAGTTTTGAGCTGTGCAGAAAACACCATGAGGTAGAAAAGTTGAACCACAAGGATTGCTCGATACAATCGTCAGTCCAGTGGGAAGGTAGGAGAAAATGAAGAAACGAAAAGATTTATGTGTGTGGGGGGTTGCTAGAATAATATGGCTAACTGTTCAGTCAGACCATTGGTAGATCTAACAGTTAGAAGGTACAGAGGCAGTTTTAAGAAGCCAGTAGACTGACTAGGCAAGATGATGGGAAAATAGTGCACGAATGGAAAAAGAAAGTTCTGTTTTTATGTCTTTGTAATCGCCTCAGTGTCCACATGCTCCATCCCCCCTGTTGCTTTTACTATTATCATCTGGAGGTTGGTGGTGGTCTCAGAAGTTGTACCAAATGCTTGGCTGCTTTGATAGAGTTTGGCACCCAGGAGAGCCCAGACGGGCCCCAGCAGACACCACTTAGTTAATTAACCAAGAGACCGACACTGATTCACCAGGAGGATAAAGGGGAGTGAGGAGAACACACACACACACACACACACACACACACACACACACACACACACACACACACACCCTTTTTTCCCACTCAGTGGGGAAAAAATACACCTGTTAGTTTCCGGCTGTTTGCCCTTCTCATGGCAACAAAAGATTTGAGTCTTATCACCTTTGGGGAGGAGGATAGGAGCAAGTGATCCCTGTACCTTTTGAGCCGTTTTCCAGGATAGGCATGAGACATCTGCTTTAACTCTGCTAACATGTCCACAGACGACAATGTTCTTTGCATTTCCCGGGACAAAGGATTTTCTGTCATTTATGGGCTTTTTGTGCATAGCTGCATTAATGGAGGACTGCCTGTGGTGTTGTGCTCTGCTTAGGTCTGCATCTGCATTGGCCTGTGTGTGTTTCACTAGTTAAGCGTTTGGCATGGGGCTCATGTTTGTTTTCATGCAGCATATGAACATAGTCCTGCATGTGTATGGAACAGTGCCCATGTCTATGTCTACATACATGTGCAAGTGTGTGTTGATACGGTTTGTGTATGTGTACACATGGGTGTTAATGTCTCCAATGCTACACAGCAGCAGGAGAGTATTAATGACTGAGTAAATAGACCGTGTGGGGGAGTCGGCAGATGATGCATGCCGAGTTCATGTAAACATCCTCATCACTGTCCGCAAACGAAACTCCTCCGCCGCTTCCCCACTGGCTCATTTATTCATACCGTCAGTCTGGAGGGGCTCAGTTTAGCTGAGGAGGAGAGGTGGCGAATTATTCCTTGGCATAGTTTGTCTTTCTAATATTTTTTGTGCCCAAGAGATTATCTTGGATGAGAAATATTTCTTTAATCTTAATTGCTATCTGCACTTTCCATTTTGATTCCCTAAGTTCCCCTCCATGTTATTTTCCCTTGTGGCAGAACATGAGACAAACTGGGGGCCTGATGCATCTTTCAGACTGCAGGCTAAGTTATCTGTCTTTCCCTCTATCTTTACCTCCCTCTCCTTTAAACACCATATACAGGCGGAAGCGCGCGCACACACACACACACACACACATACACACACACACACCTTGACCCCACCGTCACATTGAAATCTCTATCTCCACTGACATTCACACACAACTTGCAGAGTGGGCAGACAGTGCATGACCCCACACGCCTTTATTGGTGCACCCGTAATACCACCCTGGCCCCAGATATTACCCACACCCCCTGTGCTCTGACATTTCCGTTTTACACCCCCCTACCCGTTTGCCCTGTCTGCTCCCATTAAAAAACTGCATCCTTTGCTGTCATGATGACTCTTTGCCACAGTTTATCCAGCACCCTTATTTCTGTGTTCCTGCCTCTCTCATTGCGTTCCCCATCCCGTTTTATATCCCTCGCCTTTAGGTTCATATCTTCATGTTCCTGATCGCCTGCACTTATTATGCAGTGACAATTCTACCTCTTTGCCCCTTTTCTCCCTGTGCAATGGTTGCATCTTAGCCACCCTGACCCATTTCGGCCTTCTGTTCTTAAATTGTCCTCCTCATCCTCTTTTTGACTTTCTCTTCACGCTGAGGTGCTCGGCTCCAGCGAGCGTGACTGTGGGCTACGGCAGCCCAGCCGAACATTTCCTTTCATTAGCTAGGGTCTCGTGTGGAGACAGCTCTGCAAATTGGCCTTTTTGAAAAATCAGCCTGTGTTGCTCATCGGGCTGCCCTGTCAGTAATGGCTGCGTTGCACCTGCTTTTGTTCTCCTCAGACATAATCACTACTGAAGGGATGAGGCGATGGATGATAAAGGTTCTTTGCCCATCTCTTGATCTGTCCAGATTCTGCAAAGTTTATTGGGTTCTCCTGAACATTCAGGAAGTTTTGAGACATTGGTTCACACATAGACCAAGATGTCCATTTTTACATGTCATGAATAGTCCCCACAGTGTGGGGGTGGACAAGGACTTAGATGGAGCTTGGTGGATTAAAGGCCAGGTGTCCTTCCTGACCCCCTGTGGTGGATTTGAACCTGTAGCCTCTGGCTCGTCAGTTCCCAAAGCATGTGCGCTACCGCTGAGCTTCTGAAGCCCCCCTGGTGTATATAGACTAAGGTTTTGAATTCAAATTAGTTGCTGAAATCAAGGAGTTCTATTCCAGTGTTGTTTGAATGATCTGTTCAGGTTGCATTTGTAGAAAGAACCCTCTGTCTCTCCTCCTTTCCTCTTTAATTCCCTCTCCAAACTACTTTTGCTCTGTCACGTCTCTCTGACTAAATGTCAATGATGCAATCGGACAGTGGGAGTGTTTATCCTGGGCCGCAGCCTGCTTCAATACACTGCTCAGCATTATTCCCTGCTCACATGCTTTCATCCCTTCTCACTACATGGCAAATATGAAATTAAAGCCCAAATGTGTTAAATACTGCAGGTACCATGGTATGCCAGGCAAGCTGCTCCTGGATTGGCAGCTTACTGTGGTGGAGAGGCTTGTGTGTTACTAATGATTCTGGGAGATATGCCGTCCAGTGAGGATTCTGGTAGGGTCACCCAAGGCAGAACGGTCATGGGAGAGGTGTCAGAGGAAGTGCGATCCAAAAAAGACCTCAGTGGTGGAACTGGTGGAAGATGTCTCCAGATCAGTAAAGGCAGTAAAGGCAGATGAAGACTGTAACAGAGGGTGGTCCCCATTCATCTTGTCTCTCTCTCCATACCATTTGACTCTGGCCACTCCCTGCCACGTGGTGGCTGCAGGCACATCAGCCTCTCTACGTAAAAGCTGTCATATGAAGGGGTCTTCTGGCAGGGATACCAACAAGGACCTAGAGGGAGGATAGTCATACTCGATCCCGAGGGACTGGCGATGATGATGACGCCAGGCAAGAAACACAACCTTCACCTTTCTACCTACACTCATACCCATTTACTCACACACACATTTCTTCCACTCAGTCTCTCTTAAAGGATGCATATTTAAGTAGAATTAAACAGTAGAAAGCGTGTCCTCAGTGTCGCTGACCGCTGAATGGACTTGTTTCCATTCCACAAGAGAAAGACTATCTTGGCTTGCCAAGTGCTGAGCAAGCAGTGTGGCCAGGCCCCACATTTATAAGGAAAACTATTGTACATTGTATTGAGTGATAATGAGATATACACAATCTTCAGCAGAGCCAAGTCTTTTCAGCCCTCATCTGTCATTGTGGGCTGACCGCCTTCGTGGTCCACCTCATTAAAAGCACATTTCAAATGTGTGACGCTTCGCGTGCGCACACACACTAGCACACATACATGCTCACAAACATATATCTGTTTACTGATAAGATCCTTAGTTGAGAGAGAGGGGGGCATTTTTAACTATCTGATTCATTTTTGGGGGGTCTCATTTAACTTTGCTTTCCCTTGTAAACACAAAGGCACTTCTGTTGATGACACCACCCTCTCACGGGGAGATGAGAGAGGCTGGTCGAGGGTACTCCACAATTTCACCGCCGGCCTTTTCTCAACCCTCTGGGATGGTGACACATACACAGATACTCACTGTCTGCCACTTAAGTCCCCATGCAATTTACAGTTGAAATGAAAACACTCCAAAAGCCCACATTTTGACAGAATGCTCTTTGACCATGTTCCTATTTTATATTAAGCCTCTCAGATGGGGTGATGACATAAACACCCCATCGGTTCCAAATAAATCAGCTTAAAGATGTTTATTCTAAAAGACGTTGGTGTCTAATTTTGACTTATTCATAGCCAGTTACAAATGTTGATGCATGGCTTCATGCCATTAGTCAGCCAATCAGTTGGAGGAAGGACGCCATCACAGAGACCAACACACTAACAATAGAAGAAGACCCGTCGCCTGACCTAGCTAAGAACTAATATCTTTCCCATTGAATCTACGTAATTCGTTTTTGGTGGCCTCTTACAATATCTATCGCCTTCCTGATTGAATTATAGTAATTTAATTGAGCCAGGCTCAAGTATTTACAGTATGCCCATACCCTGACACCAATAGGAGGTCTTGACATTGATATATCATTTGAAACACGGAGATAATCACAGCCAGCTAGAAAACAGACTGACTGGATACACCACGATTATAATGTGGTGTCTATGTATTGTACGCATCTCTGCCTCCTTGTATGTTGTTATATGGGGCCTCTGGTGTCCTAAACTTTTAAGTTGCACCTTTGGTCCGCATGATTGTAATGGCTTTTTCGGGATGACGTAGCATTGCCAAAGCAAGCGTTTAAATATTGGAAATATGAACTAGAAAACATACATCAAATAAACCCACTACAGCAAATAAGTATAGTCCAGCAAATAACAAGCTGCAACTAAGAACAAATAAACCATCATTAAATATAACAACGTGTGTCAGCTGATTGTCATTTACTGCACCCCCTCCCTCCATGGCAGGTAGTGATATAGGCTGCTGCTAACCTATAGCTCTCTAGGTCCACCCCTTGTAGGACTGATAGTTTTTACTCATCCAATAATTTATGGAAACCTTTAGTCATTTATTTGAACTTTTTAAAACATGTTTCTCCAAGGTGTCTGTGTTGTTCACATGTTGTGAGGAAGTCTGGCTCTGGCTCAATGAGCGTGCAGTGGGAGTACAGCCTTTGTTCTGTAGGCAGCCAGGTTTGCCCATGTCTCCCCCTTTTCGATAGCAAGGCTATGCTCACTCAGTCTGTACTCTGTCAAGGATCTTCTTAGTAGATGACCAGTCACCATTCCCAAATAGCATGCTACGGTGTCCTGTGGATTTAGAGTCGGACAGCTTTGCATTTTGCTCTATGATTTTGTTTGTGTTTGCCAATTGGTGAGGTAGTTTTGTTTAAACCATTTTGTAATTTTGTGGAGTCTGGTTGATGGTGTACTCTGTCCCTGGGCTGTACTAATAAAGTAGGTTTGTGCTCTCAGCATCAGGAGCCCTCTAAACCCAGACCAACTGGGTTTAGAGGGCTCCTACTCCCCATTTCTTGGCACTCCCGGGCTTAGTAATGATATGAGAGGGAGTTAGTTTCAGTTTATCCAAGTGATCTCACTTTTGCAGAAATTACCTATCATACTGCCTCTCAGCAATGTCCTGTGTTTGCTCTGCTCTTTATCTTCTGCCTCTAGACATGTTGATTAGTTTTTTTTTCATGGGAAGAGATGGATGGATGGATAGATGAGTATTAGAAGAGAAGAGTGTTAGAGTAACAAAAGTAGAAATATATTTTGTGATAAAGTGCTAGGATTCACCCACAACTATATTTACATTAAAATAACCCTTCTGTAGTAATGTATCTTATAAGTATGGAATACTACATAATACCACCAGAAAATTTAAGTGTAGTCACAGAGGTAACTCACTGGTGCAAGGTCAGGTCATGTCAGTCGGTTGTGTTGGCTTGGGGATGGGGATTGTGTTGTTTGGCCACAGAACAGGGATCTTAAGCTTGTGGAGGGATGAAAATCTGATTCAGCAAAATACCAGAAAACCTTTGGAAAACTAGTAAAGAACTGCTGGGCCAGTGTGGTTTAACAAAGTTCTCCACCATTTTGGTTGGTCACCGCTAAACAATATACGACTCCCATTTGTGCAGTTAACCTCTCTTCCTTCACCTCTCGGTTTCTATTCCACTTCTCTCCCCATCTCTCTCACCATCTGTTCCCTCCACTGGAAAAGTTAGTATCACAGCCGTAGGGCATTGCAGCTTGTGACAAAGGAAACCAAATCAAGCTCAAAGTGCCAGGGGTACAGTGGGGGATTAATTTTACCGGGCGAGCGATATTACCGGGCTGCAGGATGGCCCACCTCTTCCTGCAAGCCTTGCTGGACGCCATGTTGAGCAATTTTAAACGAGGCCATGACAGAAATGTTATGATTAAAGCAAGTCTTTTCCTCTCCCAGAAGAATGGGACCAAAAAAAACCCAGAACAACTGAGCTGATTTGCAAGAATATGAGCAACCAGTTGTCTGTAGGGAGTTGGTCCCAGCAGGTTGCTATCCGTCTTCCAGTCATCACGAGTGTTTTGTTTATCCGCTCGTCATGCTGTAAGAGATGGGAGACCTCAATCTCTCT
The DNA here is from genome assembly GCA_900302585.1 of Regalecus glesne. Taxonomy (NCBI): domain Eukaryota; kingdom Metazoa; phylum Chordata; class Actinopteri; order Lampriformes; family Regalecidae; genus Regalecus; species Regalecus glesne. Next base: position 9,710 of record OMLC01083342.1, read on the forward strand.
CCCGTCCATCTACTGTGACCCTGTAGGATTCAAGCCCGGGAAAGTCTAATGGAAACTGTCCTGTTAGTGCAGCAGGCTGAGGAGGAGGGGTTGCTCGGCTGTCATTTTGAGGGAATATTGGGTAAACATGGGTCAAGTGTCCTGTTTACAAAGCAGTTGAGAGAGAGAGAGAGAGAGAGAGTGTGTGTCAATTTTCAATTTTCACAATTTTCATTTTTCCCCCATACCTCTCTATCAGTTGACAGTAAATTAGTAATTAGTCCATTAGTGATTAGATTGGTGGTTTGATCCACAGTAGAACGCATGTTGAAGTGTCTTCCAGCCGGATGCTAAAACCCTAGCTGCTCAAGACCTGTGAAGGAATGGCAACCTGTCCCAGGGTGTTTCCCCACCTTTCACCCAGTGAGCACTGGGATAGGCTCCAGCATGAATCTGCAAGTGGTTGACGATGGATGGATGGATGGATTCAGATGTTTTAAGTTTAAGATTATTCTTAACTAATATGTCAACTGCTGTCAAGACAGTTGGGATGTTTCACATATTCATAGCTTGACCTTAATATTAGCATTTAAATTGCTCAGCCATTAAAAAAAAAAATCAAATCACCGCAATAGTTCTCAATGCATCATAGATGTTCCCCCTTGGCCTCTCGAAACCCCTTTTTGTTCTGCGCAATATCCAATAATGTCTTTCCCCTGATAGGATAAAGAGCTGTCATGATTGATTTCCATGGTGCTGTGTGTCTGCACCGTGAATCAATTTAGATCTCTCCATCCTCGTCCCTTCTGCTAGCTCTCTCAATCTGACATTCTCTCTCTCTCTCTCTCTCTCTCTCTCTCTCTCTCTCTCTCTCTCTCTCTCTCTCTCTCTCTCTCT
>OMLC01083345.1:0-11064 GCA_900302585.1 Regalecus glesne
TAGTAGTAGTAGTAGTAGTAGTGGTAGTAGTAGTAGTAGTAGTGGTAGTAGTACTAGTAGTGGTGGTAGTAGTACTAGTAGTGGTAGCAGTAGTGGTAGTAGTAGTAGTACTACTACCACTACTACTATTACTACTACCACTACTACTAGTACTACTACTACTACTACTACTACAATACCAACTACTACTACTACTACTACTACTACTACTACTACTACTGCTACTACTACTACTACTACTACCACTACTACTACTACTACTACTACTACTACTACTACTACTACAATACCAACTACTACTACTACTACTACTACTACTACTACTACAATACCAACTACTACTACTACTACTACTACTACTCCTACTACTAATACTACTACCACTACTACTACTACTACTATACCTACTACTACTGCTACTATACCTACTACTACTACTACTACTACTACTACTACTCTAATACTACTACTACTACTACTACTACTACTACTACTACTACTACTACTACTACTACTACTACCACTACTACTACTACTACTACTACTACTACCACTACCACTACCACTACCACTACCACTACTCTCAGCCTCTCCCATCAGGGGTCTCCACAGCAGATCATCATCTCCATCTCTTCCTGTCCTCTACATCTTCCTCTGTCTCACCAGCCACCTGCATGTCCTCCCTCACCACATCATAAACCTCCTCTTTGGTCTTCCTCTTCTCCTCTTGCCTGGCAGCTCCATATTCAGCATCCTTCTCCCAGTATACCAGCATCCTTCTCCACACATGTCCAGACCATCTCAGTCTGGTCTCTCTGGCTTTGTCTCCACACCCTCCACCCTGAACTGTTCCTCTGATATACTGGACATTTGAAAACTGCCCACCTGAAATGAGAGATACCTGCAAATGCTGCTGCTGGGATGCTTCCCAGGATGGTTTGGGAGCATCTTCATCTCCACATTGAGATCTTAGGGAAGCTTCAATCAGAAGTCAGGGTTGAATCACTAGAGAAGAAGCAGCAGCGTCTTCTTAAGAAGTCACATTGGGCACTGGACCTCAGACACCATCATTTCCATAAGTGCTCTGCAGCAGTGTGACTTTGCCTGACCAGCAGGAGGCCTTGCTCTGCAGGTCTGGAGGAGGATGGCTGCATGCAAAGGCACATGTGTACTTTTGTGTGAGACTGCATGTGTTTGTGTATACATGCATGATGTGTAAACGTGCACACGTGCACTATGTTTACTTGATTGGTGCACATGTGCCAGTATGTTTCATCACAATTCATCACACTCTCATTACAAATACCACATGCAGACACACACACACACACACACATGCACAATGCACACGCATTCCAGTCTGGGTGCCAGGCTTTGGTATGGACCTGTCGCTCGTGGCATAACACCACCAAACTTGCTCAAAACATGGGTGCTTGGAGCCAAGCCCCAACCTGTTTGTTCCCAGTCAGCTCTGGTTAACCCAAACTTCACATCTGATCGAATCAAGCTGGCGACCTCCAAAACCAATCATTTATACATGACATCACAAGTAATGGAACCCACCGTAGCTCAGCGGTACTGACAAGCCAGACGCTGCGGGTTCGAACTCACTGTGGGGCATCAGGCCTTGATTCCCCAAGCTCCATCTAAGTCCATGTCCAGCCCACAATGTGGGGACTAGGGGCGACATGTGAAAGCACCTGACCTCTCTGCAGTGTTGGTGTCTGTTGATCACAGCCGTTTTTTTTCCATCTCCAAATCTCTGTACTCCACCCGAAGCCCATGTCCTGGCCACATCCGTGTGTAGCATGGACCTGAGGTGCTTTCCTCTGGATACACAGACGTGCTCCTTCCTGGGACTGATGAATGGGACCACCGCCCCAGTGGTCTTTCTTCTCCTGGTACAGTGCAAATATCACATTACACACTCAGCTCCTGAGCTGTGAAAGGTGGTGTTTCAGGAAACTGTGCATGTCTCCTCCTTCAGGTGTAACCTCACCATGTCCACCATCATCACCGGGGTCTACGCCTCCATGATGAGGGTCTCCTACGTCAAAGCCATGGACATCTTACCTCTGGGTCAGCTTTGTCTCCGTCTTCCTCTCGGTGATGGAGTGTGCTGCAGTCATCTACTCCTACACCCCTGGAGCATGAGGAGACTGCAGCGGAGGGCTCGGGCCATTCAGACAGCTCAATGCTCATACATTTTAAATCCTTGAGCAGCTCACCAGTCTATTTATGTTATTTATGAGGACGTCTCATGACATGAGGTAAGAAGCTGCTCCTCCCTCTGCTGGTGTGCGTTTGTTTCCTCCTTGAGGCCTGCAAGGAGAACAGGCTATGTGCGGGTGTGCTGATTCCTTAATGACTTCAGGTCTCAGGGACGTCCTGAGACACCGCTGGGTGTACAGCTCCTGCAGACTGCGCAGCTCAGTGATGTGGGGGCTTGTAGCGCATCCCTACCCAGGGCCTAGCGTTCTTTACTGGCACAGCTAGTCTGTCATCAAGTGTCCCTAAGGATTTGGGACCTCTGGCTGACTCTTTTTGGGCACCTGAGGCCGTACAGATCCCATCGGGCCTTTTTAACAGCAGTGGTGGTATGGATAGTCCATGTCAGGTCTGTGTGGTCATTAGCTCCCAGTCAACTCCCAGTCAACTTCCAGTCAACTCCCAGTCAACTCCCAGTCAACTCCCAGTCAACTCCCACACTCTCTCCATCAACATTCAGCAGCCTGTGATGTCTCAGGTGGTTGCAAGTGAGAGTGATTTCAACTGGCAGCATAACTGACCAATCACGTCTTCTCTGTGAGTGGGCGGGCTCTTGTAGCTTACTTTATGAACAGTTCGGTCGGCGTGTTAGCTAGCAGGGTTAGCCTGGACGCCGCAGCCTACCTTGACTTCCAGTGAGCCAATCACAACGACTGCGTCAACGTCTTCCAACAAGCTAGGTTCGAATCAGCTGCTGAAAGAAGATGGAAGCGGATCTTCAACCAGTGAGCCCTGCTAACTTCTTTTATTAGATCGGCTGGTTTTGTTCCGGTGTGTCTGCTTCTGAATTAAACGCTCGATTTTTGGGCCCAACAGAGATGCGAAGACGTGCCGTTTACCGTGTTAAAGCAGTGTTTTAAAGATGTGCTGTCTGCAGTGGGTTTCACAGTGTTTTACGTTGTAGATGTTACTGTGTTTAAAGTGCTATTGGCAGTGGCTGGCTCGCAGTGAAATGTCTGTCTAATGGCGACCATGTCAACATGGTGCATTGCTTCGCGCTGCCGTTTGACTTTAGTTCAGACTCCAGTTTAGATTGTAACTTTAGTTTAAATTTGACTTTGGTTTAGAGTTTTCAGGGCAGCAGGCCGCCATTTGCTTCGTCGCTAGCTTTAATGTGAACCTGTTTGTGTTAAATGGCAGGTGTATTGTCTGTAGTGTCTCTTGACGTGACCTGCGGTGAGTTTGAGAGTAAATGTTAAGCTTGTTCAGTCATTTCCATGAATCTCACTGTAATCCTCTGAACTGTATTCATTGCCACTGATTCACTTGTGCTGTGACTTCCTTGCCTGTCAAGCATTCATCAAGATAAATAAACTCTTTATTTTTTTAGGATCCATTTTGTCATATGGGGCCACTCGAAAGATCCTTCTCTTGGCCATCTGGTGCTCAGTCTCACTGGTCCCCTGTCCCATTTATCTGCAACTATTTTTATGTCTCTCAAACGGCTCATCTCTGTAGGATAGTTGCACTAGTTGCCTTTGCATGCCAATCATTCAGAAGCCATTTTACCTCGTCCCAGTATTGGTGCAACCTTGCTGATGTTACCATTTGTTTTTTGTGGCCTAAGTATTACTGCTCTTCTTCTAGATTCCCACCAAACCTCTGTTAATACTGCAGTTATCTTTGTGTGTGGATGTACGTGTCGTCCAGTGATTCTGTCATTTGTTTCAAATCCCTCTTCTCTTGATGTCAGACATTGCCTTACTGAAGGGTCAAATGGTGATGGTAAGAAATTCAATTTGCGGTTGACCTGATCCCGTAGTACTAAAGTATTGTTTTATTCTAGTCTTTTCTGTCCTCGTTGAAAACCTGTTTCATAACTTTTCCCTTTGTTTTAGGATTGCAATATCATTTGATTACATCTCCAGCTCCTGAAATTTGAAAGTAGTAGATGTTTTGGCTTCCAGTGTGTTGATCTATTAAGATGAAATCTCCTTTTGGTTTGTTTGTGGCTATCACCCGTAAGTAACGTTCCAGCATGCAGTTGTGATTTCACCCCAGAGGGCACATAAGAATTTAATTCTTTATTTGTGCTTTAATCTCTTGAGACTCTGTTATTCCTCTTCATTGTCTAACTGTGTATTTATTACAGTCTATGCTATTGTATTTAATGAGTGTCCCTATCAATTTACTATTTGCTTTCCCTTCCTATTGTCCCACCCCCTCAGATATTGCCCTTTAACTATCCAGATGCATCATGTAAACCTTTCAGTGAGGTCACACACTTTCCATCTTCAGACCCCTCAATTGGCTCAATGGGAAGTCACCAGTATGGTCTAAAAACTTAGAGGTATGCTTCTATTAATGAAGGTAGGTATCCCTTATTCTGTGATCTTCCCTCGTGTGTTTCTATTCCAGGGGTCCACATACATGTTGATACTTCTTCCATGTGTTTACTTCAAATATCCAACTCGTAATTTGATTCACCTTGTGGGATGTCTCACCTTCCATTGATACAATTGCTGGCACATTTTCACTCCACTTCACTTGTGCACCACTTTGTGTTGCTGTCCTTCTGGCAACTCTGTATAATATCTCTGCTTGTTCAGCCCTGTGCCTGATGCATGATTTAACATGTGACGGACCTGAGGAGAACTTCCTCTTTAGTTACAGTATTTAAGCATAGCCTGACTCATGCACTTGTCTAATTTAGGACTAATGATGGTTTTCTTCACTTTCAAGGCCCTTGTAGCAGTGTTAGCTTGGCCTGCATTTCACTCGTTTTCAATATCATTCCTTTTTCCCTGGGGCAGCATAGCTCAGTGGGTAGAGTGGTCATCTGGCAATCGGAAGGTTGCAGGGTCGAGGTGTCCTTGAGCAAGACACAGAACTCCTAACTGCTCACTCGATGTACGTTGCTCTAGATAAGAGTGTCTGCTAAACCTGTAATGACATTTTAGTGCTCTTACTGTATTGATTAGCTTCCTCCAATGAAACCAGCCAACTGTGCTTGGCTTTTGGTGTGGCCACTGCTTGCGTGATCCTTTTCCGGTCCAATTCATGATGCTAGTTTATGTTGTGGATTTCCAGAACCATGTAGTCCTCGTTGAAAATGATCTCACACACAGGCAGGATTCGAAGTTAGACTTCATTAAAGTAACAAAGCTGAGCTGGCTTGCAGAGCAAACGGCAAACCAGTCTCGGCTCCTCTTAAACGGTCTCAATCTCATGTCATGCCCTCACTGCTAATAGCTAGTGCCTTCAGGCCTTTAACCCCCATGTGCTGCTTCTCTTTTCTCTTCATGTTGTGATGTGTGTTTGTTATTTTCCTTCTCACCTTGTTATCGTTCCTGATTACTGTCTTTCATCGCATGGCTTCCATTATCTGTCAGGGTAGGGATGACGTACACCCTCTTCACTAATGCTTGTCTTTGGAGTGATCCTCTTGTGTAGCTAATAATTATATCATGAACGTAGCATCTCACGAACGAGCACATCAGTCCTCTGGTACTGTACTGTCTCTCTGGCCTCTTCACAAGTCCTGAATCCACGCAGGCTTTCGGTCCCCGTTCTCGGGAATACCTCGCTGCTCTGTGTGGCCATGTGATGGCGAGGGAGTATTGGATACACGTGTCAGTCTTGTGACGTTAAACATTGGTGACTAGTGACATATCAGTGGAATTATATTAGGAGTGCTTGGTCTTTGAATGGAACACGTCCGTAACTTCATTACTTGTTATCCTGTCATTTGCTAAAGTGGATCCAATCCTCTAACGTGTGGTAGCTAGTCCTTGGCTTAGTTGGCAGTAGCAGGTCCTGTTTTGTTTTTTCCTCTCCGGAGCACCATCACCTTATGGCGGTGGAGAGGTTTGTGTGTCCCGCTGAACCTGAGATCTGGCTGGAGACTAGTGTTCCTGGTAAGGCCCCTCATGCCACATGGGTCTCGGAAGAGGGACCAGACTAAGAGCGGTTAAAGAAGACCTCATGAAAGATTGAGGAAGAAGTCAAGTTGACCTGCCAGAGGAACCCCGGGGCCCCTGTCAAAGGTCACATCTATGATCTTTTATCCAGAACGCAGGAGTCGGCTGTTAATAAAATGAGATTGCTGTGGGGAAAAGAATTAGACGTGCTCGAGAAGACGTCACTTCCTCCTGGTTGTGCTGGGCTCGCCAAACTTGACACCAGTAAAGTGAAGATTGACAGGTGCTCTTTGTGGTCTGTCTTACGTAATCTGGTCATGTCCTAAACCAACTGGCTTCCGGCATCTATTTTACCATAATTTCAGAGCTGTTGAAATTGAAACTGTCCGCTCAAATGAAGTCACTATGACGGCTATTCAATCTGTTGTCTTTGCCCCTTTAAGAGCCCATAAATAAAATATGTACGGCTGTGGTAATATTCTCCGCCCCCCCTCTAGAAAAAATGTCATTAAATGTGAAGAAATGTTGGCTTATTAGGGCGGTTTTCTGGTAATCAGAAGATTGGTGGTCCCCTGCAGAAACCGTGTCAAAGCCCTGAACCCTTAATTGTTCAAGCTCAGTGATGGAATGACAACCTGTTGAGGGCGTTTTCCCTGCCTTTCCCCCAATGAGTGCTGGGATAGGCTCCAGCATGACTCCACAGCCCAACTTAGGATAAGCGGTTGGTGAGGAATGGATTATGTTTCATTTCTTATTCAACTGCCATCGCTTGCTCATCTGCAATTGGCAAGCAACTCTCCTTTCATGACAACTTGGTGCATACATGGATTAAACGATAACGGAATACTATCACACTGAATGGCTGATGCTACTATGGAAAATTCAGCAGGAACATGTATCAAATGTGATTTATTTTTTTAAATTAGATTTATCTGAAATTCATCTTTCTCTCCTCCTAAATCTCATCCTGCTCAACCACTACTCATGAAGAGGCTGACGGTTGGCCTGACTCACTCAACCCCTGCTCTCCTTTGTTTGGATGGATTTGGGATGTGTGTGTTTGTCTATAGTGGGAGTGTAGTTGGTCAGGCCTGCTTTGGGGAAAGCAGACCTCATGTTTGGGGACACAAATCTCTCTCTCTCTCTCTCTCTCTCTCTCTCTCTCTGGCTGTGTGTGTCTGTCTCTCTTTCTGTGTGTGTGTGTGTGTGCAAGGTCAAAAGGACAAGGCATGTTCGGACATGGACACAAGCCCTGAGGGAGAGAGTACTCCTCATTCATCTACCCGTCTCTTAGCGCCCCTGTAACAATTGTCTGAGCTACCTGGGGAAAGGTAATTATTTGCTCTTCTGTCTCTGCAGCTGGTCTTGGAGCCCCACCACTGAAACGGGTACAAGAGTCACATGTCTGAATGGCATGGTCTCTTCCATGTACGTTGGGTTTCTTTTGTTTCTCTCACTCGGGACTCATCATCCTTCTGCCATCCATGGCAGGTGTCTGGAAAATGACTTCATCCTGTAGGACAAGGCAAGCAAGTTGTTGGTATTATGATTTAATGGTGTGCTTGGCTTTGTCATCATGTTTGGTACACCGTACAGCTGGGTGGATATACACCAACAAGTCAGTTTTATTTGTCTGGCCCATTATCAAAAATTGACACGGGTAGGTTTCTTCCAGGTGCTCAAATTTCCTCCCATCAAAATGACATGTATTTTGGCTTTAATACTGCTGCCTAGGCCCGTGAGCAAGGCAGGGGGGGCTTCAGCTGGTCTGTGGGTGCTGTGACTGCTCCTATACAATAGGATGGGTTGAACCCTGTGCCCTGGTGGTTTGGTGATGGTCTTCACCTGCCATGTAGGGGACCTCGGTTCAAGTCTCAATGGGTGCAGAGTTTGTTTCTTGAGCTGTATGAGGTGTTCCTTCTAAATCACTTTGAGTGCTCAGGAGACTATAGAAGCATTCTATAAGAACAAGTCCATTTCCCATTTAAATGCAGAGAACACATTTAATTGTAACTCTACAATGAATAAAGCGTCTCTCTTTTTGTATAGGGTCATGTAACTAGACCGTATGAGCCGGGCACACTTGGTCTGACTGCAGTGTTGTTTTTCGGTTGTGTATACATGTTGTATTTAGCGACTGCATTGTAATAACATGCATTGGCATCCATCGTGGCCTTGCCTATAAATTGACGTAACTCTTGTCTCGGTAGATGGCTGTGGATCTGCATGGGTGGCCCCGGTGAGACTGAACTCCACAGTGCTGAATGCCCTTTGGACACAGAGTACACATGATGTTCTACACAATACATCACCTTTTGTGGCCCTCACTCACCTCTGTTCTGCAACGGTTTCCATTCTGCCGTTTCTATGGCCCGTGACGGAGAGAAAAGGCTTGAGTGCTTGGAAGGCGCGTTACATCATTTGACAGCCATCCAAGAAATGTGATTGTCACACCTGGAGGCTGCTGAACTTTATCTGATTTGATGATGCAGTCATGTTTCAATCACGGTGAGATTTGGAAAAAAGTAGACCGTGGACCTGCTTCTTGTGGGAACACGTGCATAACATAAGTGTTGGTGAGACTACTTCTGAAATCACAGCTGTAACTTGCAGCCTGATTTGTTTTGGGAGGAGGAGCAGCAAGACGCATACATGTAATTCAATGAGCCAATCTCATGTACACATGCTTGCTTCCTGATGGTCCATCGAATCCAATGACTAAGTCCCTCTCCTTGTCAACAGTGTAACACCATGGTCAGAGATGGAGACCTACACAAGGAGGGGTTCAGAGTGCCATGAGGGGGGCACAGTCTCCAGCAGCACTGTCATTACCGTGACATTACCGTGGTCCTGGTGACACGGGCTTATAACCAGGACCACCAGTCCCCCATCATGACTGGAGGAGGCTGCTGGAGACTCCGGACTATGGAAGAACTCTTAACGTGCTGCCATCATGTTGCTTTTCTCTCAGGGTGTGCTCCTCTAGGCTTTGTCTCAACAGACTTCCCATAAGGCAGTGGGGCAGTGGACGGCCATGAACAGCCTGTGGGGACCACTGTAGCTCTGAGGCTGTAAGGTTACCATGTGTGGCCACCAGGAGGCCTGGCAGAGGTCTTGGTGAAGGAGAGGCTATGTGCTGGTGGGAGAAGACTGACACACTGGGCTGCATCCAGGTTTACCACAAGGGCCAGCCAGTGGCTATAAGCAAGAGGCTAGAAAGCAGGTGAGAAGGAACCAAGCATGCATCTTCCCTCTGACTGCTGCAGAAGGAGCATCAGATCCTGTGCAAAATGCATGAGCGCAAACACGCACACACCAAGAACAGGTGTAACCGGTCATAGCTGAGCTGCTAATAGAAATTTTAGAAAAAACGGGAAGTTTGGTGGTCAAGTTAACTTGGAAGCATGAGAAACGGTGATGCTGGTTAACCTGCTATGCTTCATCCAAAAGACCAAACAAGCAAGTTCGTTGTTAAATACTCTGGAATTTGAGAAACTGAATCGGCACACAAATAAAATTTAACCCATAAAAGGCAATTCTTCCTTCATATAGCAGCCTGTCAGAAATTCTCTCTGTCTCTCTCTGTGTGTGGTCGCCAGCCTCTAATGGCAGCCAAGTGATTCTGATCTCATACACATCAATTGGCCTGAGTGAGGACGCTGCTTAGCACTTGTGATCCTGGTCTCATTAGGCTGAGGGCTCACTGTTGATGCTTCATTAGTGCTGAATTCTTCTAAACGGTGTAGCTTTTAACACATGCAAATAACCCAGCCCTGCAACTGGGGCACTGTTGAAGCTTTAATATGAAGTTGGTCTTGTTTGGGCCTTTAGGTCAGTCTTCAGAGATGCTTGTCCTGAGTCCCGCTGACACAACTCGGGTGACTGTTGACCTCGGAGTCGACGTCTGCTCCTGAGGAGAGAAGGCTGCCCAGGTAGATCAAGGGAACTTTAGAAGAACTTTGTTGTCCCCTTTTATGGTGGGCTTGGTAGGTTGCGGGCTGGATGGAGGTTGTTATAGGACCTGGGTCCTCTTGATGTTTGATCCTAGACCTGGGGCTCTGTTACAGGTGACAAAGTACATCACATTTTATATCCTACCACTGAGTACTTGTCATTTTAAAGGTATTGATTCCAAGAAAGTGCTAAATTATTTCTATCCACTCCTCCCCCCATGATGTCAAAATTAAAATAGTAAGTAAGGGGTGTGCATGCATGTAAACTGGAGATAATGTGTGTGTGTGTGGTGGTGGTGGTGGGGGGGCTGTAACATCAGCCTGTTATCAAATATGCACGTGTGTGGAGATGCCAATACTTGCACTGCTTCTGATAATACACTGCACAACTAGTTTGTTACATAAGCTTTGCAGGGAAACTTCTGTGTGAGATAAGCTGTTTTGGCGCCACAGTAGTTGGCACGGTTGCCGCACAGGCAAAAGTGTCCCGGGTTTGAATCCCAGGTCCTTCATGTTCTCCCCATGTCTGTGTGGCCTTTCTCCGGGTGCCTCAGGTTTCCTCCCACCATCAGGCATGCATGTTAGGGTGAATACTAGGGCCTGTACATGTGAGGAAGGCAGTGGGAAACAGAACTGAGGTTGGTCCCTGGGTGCCACAGCGGCTCACTGCACCTATACAACAGGATGGGCTAAAATCAGAGAACACATGTCATTGTTGGAGTACAATGACAAACATGTGTAGATAAGTGTAACTGAAAAATGCAGGGAATTATAAATCAATAATAATCTCTCTTACAGGGACAGTTCATATTACTGAACATTTAGAATATGCCAGATTTAGTCACCAGACTCATTTTCATCTGTTGTTCTAAGCTGTTAGGGATTCAGTGCCTTGCTCAAGGACACTTTGACATGCTTCCTGAAGGAGTCGGTGGTCGAACCCCCATCTTGCCATTACTTGAAGACAACACCCCCCCCCCCGG
>OMLC01083347.1:0-10235 GCA_900302585.1 Regalecus glesne
GCCTGATGATATCACTCCACTCAGTACATGACCCTGCTTAATAACTTCCACTGACATGTCTTGTTTTTTCGTCACCCCCAGCCTCATAATTGTGCTGCTGTGATGTCTTCTCGCAGGGTTACAGGGCAGAGATGGAGAACCCAGCTTTTTCGGCCCTCTTCCCTCCTATCCTGCGCAGCAAAAGAGACATTCTGTTTGGAAACATGCCTGAGATCTATAATTTCCACAGCAGGCAAGGACATCTGTCTTTCTTAACCTTGTGCTTCCCAGGGAGACATGTTAGAAATGAAATTTATCTGCACACTGATACGGTTGGAATGGTTGTACTCTGAGGACAGAGGGATAATCTGTATATCCAAAATGCAATTTCACATGTGATTTTCTCCCACCCTGGGTAATAATACAGTAAACTGTGACACTGTAAAACTGGAGCAATAATTAATGTGATTTCTGAAATGATCACTTAAGGCAACTGCTTGTGGTGTTATATGTGTGGCTACCTACCAATTGTGCTTAAAACATCATCCATTAAAATGCAGTCGGTGGCAGAAGAACAGATGAGAGAATTACAAACTCAAGAATTGCAAACCCAAGTTTATGAGCTGAGATTTTATTGTTCTGGTTGGTGTCTGCTCATTTCAGCAAGCTTTTCTGAGGGAGAGACACAAGTTTTGGGAGTTTAAGCGCAGCCTGCCTAATTTTCCCACTTATTTTAATAATGTACTTCATACTTGACCTCAATTCTAGGGACTTAGATTTTGCCAATTTATTAAGGCAGTGTCATAAGTTAATCAGACCATTTTGCATTCATGGACACAGCATGGCTGAACATGCAGGATTAAGCCAGGCCAGTCAGATTTATTTTGCATAGCCGTAAATTGCAGTTTAGTCCCACTTGGCTTTACAGTAACTGTTGGAGTCTGAGTTAACAGAAACATTTATATAATCTCTGAATCAGAGTCTGTTAGTGAAGTACATGAGTACATGAGTACATTATGATTAACCGACTAGTTCAGTTGGTAAACTTGACACTCTTAATGTCAGGATTGTGGCTTTGAGCCCCATGTTGGGCACTCACCTTTGGACAAAGTGAAGTACTGAGGCAAAAAATCAACATATATGCTGTTATATGTATCAGCAGAGAGATAAATGATTCTGTGTGGAATCTTAACTGCCAAGTGTGTTTTTATGACTCTGTTCTGCTTCCCCCTTTGCTGTTTTTAACATTGCACATTTCACCTTGTGAGATTAATAAAGGAATAGCTTATCTTACACTTAGCATTTTCTAAGTTGCAAACCTTTAAAGCTATTTTTCAGTCATCATGAGAGCCATGTGTCTTCTACCATTTGGGTATTTCTGAGCACATCCTCATCAGCATCTCATGAGCAGCTTAACACTGTCCAGTGTTTCTGCTTGTGTGTGCCTCCCCACTGTGCTGGACAGCTCTGTGTGATGAGTGAGGATGGAAGCCAATTACACAACCTAACTGGAGATAAATGCCACTTGCCTTAATCATCTTCTAATAGGATAAAGACTGAGGACACTGACAGACCTGCTGGGTGATGTGAGGAGTCTGACTCAGTTGTTGCATTAGGTTTGGTGTGTGTGTGTGTGTGTGTGTGTGTGGTTGGCTCGAGGTATGACAGTGTGTTTGATTTCTGTTTGGATTCCTTGGTATTAACTCTTGTCCTTTGACTTATCTCGTGATCCAGGGTATTTCTCCAGGACCTGGAAGCATGCCTGGAGGCCCCAGAGGCAGTAGGAGCTTGCTTTCTGGAGCGGGTGAGAGAATATTTTACCTTTTTGTTCATGAAGTTTGCAAATGGCTGTAGTGTCCTACTGATTTTTTTTTTGAGTGGTGCTAAACCAGCAGGGTTAAGTATTAGGCCAGTTGAAAATAAATGAGCAAATGAAGAACCACCATCATGCTGTATGCCATCCATCCATCCATCTATATTTTGATTATGGGGAAACTGGAGCCTGTTTCAGCACTCATTGGGTGAAAGGGAGAGAAACACCCCAGAGTCACCAGTCCATCACAGGGTAGAGCAGTTAAGGGAGCAGTGTCTTTCTCAAGGATACTCCAATAGACTTCTCTGCAGGTGCCGGGATCAAACCTGTAACCGTCTAATTGCCGGGCAACTGCTCTACCCATTGCTGAAGGCACTCTTCTGGTTGTGATTAAGGCAGCAGTTTTACCTGGACAGTCCGGGCACCTCTGATTTTGTTGTATTTCAGTAAACAGAAACATGTTTATTGGTTGGTCTCTTCCACAGAAGGAGAATTTCAAGATGTATGAATGGTACTGCCAGAACAAGCCTCGCTCTGACGCCCTGTGGAGGCAGTTCTCAGACTGCTCCTTCTTCCAGGTCGGTTTCTGTGGCGTGGTTTAACTTTCATTGGTCCTGTTTGAGTCATTTACTACTTTGACTTTGAACCACTATCCCTGATTTTTACTCATTTTAAAGAAAATGTCATCTATTTTTCATGAGATCAGATTTCATTAGTTTTTGAGTACTTTAAGTGCTTGTCTGATGAATTCATCCAGATATAAAGGAAATATCCTGCAGATGATATGTTTAGGGTATTGAGTGCTGGTAGCGTTTGAGAGACTATTTCTGCAGCTAGTGTTGATGTGAAAAACAAGTGCTGATTGATATCCACGGAGCTCTCAGAGCATTCTGCATCGTGTCTTTTTTTCCTCATCTAGGAGTGTCAAAAGAAGCTGGAGCACAAACTTGGCTTGGATTCCTATCTGCTGAAACCAGTCCAGCGACTCACCAAATACCAGCTTCTACTTAAGGTTTGAACGAATGGCCAAATCAAAAACACAACACACACACACACACATACACAGAATTGGTCACTGATGCATGAGCACTTGTGTATTTTGAGCTTTTTATGGCAAATCTATGTTTCCAAAACTTGTAGCACAGCAGCCATTACAGCCGTAACACATATTGTGACCAGTTGTAAAACCCCATCTAAGGGGTCATACACCAGTGATTGTTCTGTCTTTGAAGATTTGTGCATTGAGTGCTGCAGAAAGTAGTTACTTGTGTACTGTACTGCACCACTATAGCCATTGGGGTTTCTGATATAACAAGTGTGTGTGTGTGTGTGTCTGTGTGTGTGTGTGTGTGTGTCTGTGTGTGTGTGTGTGTCTGTGTGTGTGTGTGTGTGTCCAGGAGTTGCTGAAATACAGTACATGTTGCAGTGGGATCTCTGACCTAAAGGAGGCGCTAGCAGCCATGTTGGACCTATTGAAATCAGTCAATGACTCCATGCACCAGATAGCCATCACTGGATATGAGGTAAGATATGCATCTTATAATTGCTGCTTAGCCGAGATCCAGCAAGTTTGATTTTTATCCTTTAATTCAGTTTCCAGGCGAAGACTTTTCTTCAGAATGCATAAATCAGGGATGCTTTAGCATAGAGAATTATACATCAAACCTTTGGATGTAGGGGGTGAAGTTCAGTCATCTGTGAGGGACTCTGAGTAGAGCTGCTGCTCCTCTACGTAGAAACGAGCCAGTTGAGGTGGTTCAGGTATCTAGTAAGGATGCCACCTGATTGTCTCCCTAGTGAGGTGTTCCAGGCACATCTAGCTGGGAGAAGGCCTTGGGGTAGATTGGGGACCACGTGGAGGGATAACATCTCCATGCTGGCCTGGGAATGCTCCGGGATCCCTCAGTCAGAGCTGGTTGATGTGGGAGGACTGGGGTCTCATGCTGGACCTGCTACCCCCGCGAACCAACTTTGGATAACTGGTTGACACTGAGTGGATAGATGGCCGGATGTACATGTAGATGTTAAACGGAAGGGTTGATTATTGTTATTACGTGAGCCACAGTTTTAACTTGAAATAAAAAAGAGGAAATTTAGATTGAGTTCTACCGAGTTTCAAGCTGTGTGTCCTCGTTTTCACTGTGTTTTCTCCATCACACCCAGGGAGAGCTCTGCGAGCTGGGTCGTGTACTGATGCAGGGTTCCTTCAGCGTATGGATCAGCCATAAGAGAGGTCCCACACGCATGAAGGAGATGGCCCGCTTCAAGCCCATGCAGAGGCATCTGTTCCTGTACGAGAGAGCTCTGCTGCTCTGCAAGCGCAGGGAGGAGCACGGAGATGGCTGTGACAAGACCCCCTCCTATAGCTTCAAGCATTGTCTGAAGGTGCTGTGTGTGTGTGTGTGTGTGTGTGTGTGTGTGTGTGTGTGTGTGCGTGTGTGCGTGCGTGCGTGTGTGCGTGTGCGTGCGTGTGCGTGTGTGCGCGGGCGATTGATCGAGTAATTCAAGTGATTTCTTTCAATCTTGGTCAGCACAAACCTTTTCCTGCTACATAAAAACAGTGCTGCAAGTGATGAAGAAAATGTGGATATATACACTGCTTCCATGCTTTACATCATGCTACATGCTTTGCCTGCTCAACGTCTACTGGGGGAGAGGGCACAATGGATTGTGTATATATACTAAGTCAGTGGTGTTAGCTATTTATAATTACAAAGTAGAGGTTCTTTTCTGTCTCTACAGCTGTTGGGCAATTTATTTCTATTATTTAAGGTCAAAAGTTTAGGATTTCAAATATTGGAATATTTCTCTTACAAACAATGGTTATACATTTTACTACTGGTAGAATGCACCTTGTTCTTCAAGAGGATTTTCTAGATGATTTATTCATGCTTTTGTCGAAGACCAAATGTAATGTCTTAAAGATGTTACTCTTTTTAAATTATCTTTTATAAAACTACACTTTAAGTCATTATATTTGATCTTTGGCAGGCAGAAATATTGAAAAGCCTATGTATACGCTATCCATTGTGCCCTCTTGCGCACTGGAGGTTTAGCACATATAGCATGTAGCATGATGTAAAACACGGAAGTGGCAGATGTACATATTTAAATGTCCTTTGTCGTTAGACTCAATTGACAGCTGATGATAGCAGGATCCATGAAACAAGCTTGTACTATTGTACTGGCCACTTTCCATGAGAGCTGAGGAAAGTGCAACCCAAATTTATTGCAAATTCAATACATTTTAAAAATTTTGTGATTCTTAACTATCAGGGTTACAAATTTTATAAATGTTTTCAAAGCTTCACCCCTTATCTACTGCAAAATGTGAAACCTGCGATAATCCAGAGAAAATGTTCAACAAAATGTTCATGTTAAGACCCTTTCTATTACAAAATGTCTTGGTTTAGACAACCAGAGATATAAACATCATTACATCATTCCTCTTCACAGTGTTTGTTCCCTGTTCTCCAACATTACGATCCAGGGGAGAGGCTGGAATTGTAAAATTATCACAGCTTAGCATTGTGATCATGCATCGAGTTGATACTTTGTTGAAAAAATCACCAACAGATGACTGAAGAAACCCAAATTGTTACTGGTTGAATGGTATGTAAGAAATTATAAGATAATGCTTGGACCTTTAATACACTTGGGCCCTGTGGGTGTTTGAGGAATGTACCAGAGCAGCATAGCTGAGACGTCTGAGTCCTGTGCAGACACTGTCTGTCTGGTATCATGTCTTACCTTACCCATCATGCTCCTTTCATAAACTGGAGTAGATATACCCGACATACAAACTCAAAATTATTATGTAAGCTCTTCTGTACTCTCAGAATTTATGGTCCTTTACATATTGAATTTATATATCTTGCAGGTGAGGGTTGATGGCACAACAAAAGTAGACATTTACGAGTTAAAGGGAGAAATCAAAACCTGCCCCTGGAAGCAGACGCTATGCATAAGAATCCCACTAAACTGTGTTAAAACCAAGCTCCGATAGGGATTGGTCATTGTTACATTTGGAATTTGGATTCATATTCCGCAAAAATGCTGAGCAAGGCCTGTACACGAAAGTATCTGCACACAGACACTCCCCTAAAAAAAGGCCACTGTTTCACAATGTCCCTGCCCACACATTATTGCCAGGGTATGTATGAGCAATATGAGAAAATGTGCAAGCTATGAGAGCCAGGGCGATAAAGTGGAAGATAGTAATGCAGAGAGACCCAGATAAATACAAGAGGGACTTACTTGCTGAAGCAGATAAAGGTTGGTTGGATAGCTCTGGGGCCCCAGTGGAATGATTTATAAAGCAGGTTGGAGGCAATTTCCCACCCGCTGGCTGTAGATGACACAACCCAATGCTTATAAAACAAAACTGATGGGGCTCATAGGCCCACGAATGTATCCCCCCCACATTTCCCTTCCCTTCCTCCTCCTCCTCCTCCTCTTCTGTCCAGCCCTCTGTCATCAACCCTTTTACTCCTGGAACCAAGAGCCCTATCAGCGTCCTTTATCATCTGTAGCAGAGCAAATTGAGGACTGAGGGGTTTTCTGACTCTGGGTCCACTGAGCTGCCAAAGAAGAAGTTTCATTTATTTTTCACTGTACATACATACAATGACATGAAAAAAACATTAAATGCAGAGAACACATTTTGTTCTCTGTTTTTAACCCATCCTATTGTATATGAGCAGTGAGCAGCTGCAGCGCAATGTTTAGTTTAGTTTGTCTAGTTTACTAAAAGTCACCTTCCCACTTGATATTCGTAAGCCTTGTAGTTCACGATGTGCTTTGGGTGGAACAAAACTGCCAAGTCCCATCACTTTTACTCATGTTGTGACCCTGATTACCCATATTATTGTCATAGTCGACATGTTTCGTTGTCTGTCGATGGAGCATGTCTTTCAATGATGCCTAATGGGGCATCCCTACATCATCAGGTCACTTTTCCTGCAAACTCACATTAACTTATCTAATATGCTCACTCTTAGCTGTTTATTTTCATAATAAAATCTGCTTAGTTGTAGTGGTACCTTTCCTTGTTACTACGATTCCCAAGTGTGTGAACACTCGATACTGCAAATTGCATTAGTGGAAAAAAACCCATTCACTCCAAACATCTTGAGCAATGTGGTTAATCTAGGCAAAGGGTATGTACATGTTAGGAAATCAAAAATCCTTCCTTTGTTCCCCATGATCACAAAGGACCATGTCTTCTCCTTCTAATTTTCACAGTGCAAAAGCTGACAGGCTTTACAGGGCTTTTATGCAAACAGTCGATGTTCACAAGGCCATATAAAACGGTTGTGTGAAGCAAGCGACACACATTAGCTAGGGGGATAAAGTTACTGGCATGGGTATTAAACAAGTGCAATAGCGCTGTTTTTTAGCCACAGAAAAGGAGTTATAGCCCCACACCTACCCCTCCTATATTTGCAGTTTAATTGAAATCAGCTGTTAGTTTCCTCCTTAGGTTCCAACTCCCACTTATTGCCTCAAACAACTTGGATGGCCAGTGGATGGGGGAATCATTGAACCAATGTCCAGTTTGACTGGAGAAGTTTGAGGTGAATGTAAGCCCATTCTGTGGTGCGGGGCCTGAGGGTCCAGTCTGACGTTGGGCTTAATGTGAAGTGTATACATGACACTATCTAAGGCTATGCAGCAAAGACAAGGACTGTTACTCACCTCTCTTTATTGTCATGACAACATACTAATTTTAGTGAGGAGGGTAATGATGATGACATGTAAACAAATGGGAACGTACACCTGATACTCACAGGGCCTGTCCTTTTGAGAGGTCTAGATGTGTCTTTTGTTGACTTTTAGTGCCTGAGTGTGAGGACACAGCTTTAAAAATCATGATGGCATTAAAGTCCCCCCTCCCCCCAAAAAATGTTGTTAAAGTGCTCGTCTTTTGATGTGTGTTGTACAAATTAGCTGTTAGCTGGAAATACATCCTTCTTTTAATCCACCCAAATCAAACATAATCCTGGTTTTCCTGTTATTTGTGCTAATGATAACGTCTAACCGCATACAACCAGATATTACCTTCTGGAATGGCAACCACCCTACCACCTACACAGGCTCCACTTGTATCCATCCAACAATGACAAAAAAAACCCAAATATTTTTGTGATTTTCTTACTTAGATTATTGAGCATGCATAAAGACCAGATCTATTTTCTATGTGTCACCATTGGTCTCCACGTTGTGGGGGTGGACATCGACATAGATTTAGGATGCCTTTCCTGAAGCCCTGTGGTGGGATCAAATCTGTGATGCATGACTTGGAGCCACACACTACGGCTGAGCTACGGCAGCCCTGTTGAGAAGGCAAAAAGACAATGACAGAAAAGACTTTAGTTTCATTTCAACTGTCATTCCAAAAGTATGAGTGGTAGGAAAGAAGATACGGACTGTTCATCAGTGTTATTGTTTAATACAATTATTTGAGAAGGACAGTATAATTAAATTAGCAATAAACCTCTTCATATCCTTAAACCAAACATGTGAGGGGTTTGTATCTTCTCCTACAGGGTTTTTTGTCTTTCTTGCCTGAAACAGATACGAAGTTTGAATTATCTGTTATGTGGTAGAATCAGGAGCCACAGTAGCTCAGGGGTAGAATGCGAGCTTCTGGAACTGATGAGCCAGAGGTTGTGGGAACTGATCGTGAAACATCAATGGACCTCAGTTATTGATAGAATTAACCGTAATGTTCCTGTAAAATCCTAACCACCTTCATGATCTTTGAACTCGGAAAGGTTAGTATAGACCAGGCAATTACTACTGGTTGCCTTTGCAGGGAAGAGTCTGGTGGTGAGCCCTCCCAGGTTCTCTTGTTGATTTTTGTCCCCTGCAGCCTCATGCAACAACTTCCAGATCATCCCTACCAGAGGAAGGTTTGACTGCAGTGCCTTGTCACTGACCCTCAGCCCAGGCCAGATGAGGGAAATAAACCTTTGCGTGCCAATGCCACATTTTCTGTAACATCAACTGATTGGTCTGATTAGTTTTTATACAAAGAGCGGTGAGCAGCAACAATGTAATGAGAAAGGGAGTGAAGGAAAAAAAAGACTTGGAAATGAAAGGGGCAGTTCTTTCACAATGGGAGAGCTTGGTGAGCGGGTTTGGCTTTGGGCCGCGGTTCAGTTTAGTTTGCCAGGCAGTGTCCACGCTACATTATATGTCCATACACCCAGCCGGATGGTGTGACTGGCTGTTGAGACGCATGACACATCATAAACCTGTGTAATGCCACGCCCCCCCCTTCCCCGGCTTATATCCCCATGGCTACAAATGCTCCCAGTAGCGCAGGTTTCCTTTGCCCTTTTACTTTCCCTGCCATCCCTCTCTCTCCCTCCCCTGCTCTCAGCTTTATACCTCCAAGCCTGGGAGCGGAATTCTGGGAACATTTTTCCATGTGAAACGGCGAGGGTCAGTGCAGGGGTGTGACGCCACGGCATTGTTCCCGCTGCGAGAAGAGGAACCGTGCGCCGTGAGGCCAATTCCTGTCCGGTCCAAAAAAACAGCCACTTTCTCACACCGCTTTCCTTCCTCCACCCGACAGCTCAAAACAATCCCAGAGTGCCTGTGGGTACAGGGTACAGCAATGGAGGCCTGGGGACGAGCTGATGAGAGAGAACAGGTAAAATAGATCCATCTCTGATGGTTTACGCAGTGTGTAGAGGAATAAATTGGGAAAAGACATCCTTCTGTGCCTGACTGATGACAGCTCAAACACATGCTGGGCTGATGTTGTAATCCTGAACAGCAGGCAGTATGCCCAACAGCATGTGTCCTGACTTGCACTAAAACAAATAAAAAAGAGCTTCATCATAAAACAGTCCCTGCTCCAAAAGACCACGTCCAAATTTGTTGTTGTTTAATATGATGTCTGGGAGGGCAGTCGTGTGTGTCTGAGCAAAAACATGGGCACACCCATGAAGGACACAAATAGTTTGTCTCTAGTGACCGATTTGGAAATCAATTGAGCTACACAGAGCATCTTCAGCTGTTTTGGTGTCTGCCTCTGAATGTCGGCCAAACCCATTTTGTGCCATTTTACCCTGAATAGTCCCCAGAGAATCAAACTCGTAGCTATATCATGTCTTTAGAGACACCACTGTAACCAAAAACCCAGCAGCCAGGTCCTATATCTGGCTACAGCAAAACTAACATTATAGTCAGTGGGATGAAAAAAAGTGCTGAAAACGTAAGCACCTCTTTTATTATATGTCATTAGTTATTTTTCTGTGATTGGGTACATTGTAGCAGGGCATTTTTGAGGCTTCCAGAGGTTTGTGCATATGCAGAGTTTTGTTCAGGACAGGAAGATGTCTAGACCAGTTTAGGGTAGATTCAGCAGTTGCTTGTCTTTGGTTGCAGTACTGCTCAGGTCAGAAGTGTAATGAGTTCCAAATGTGTGTGT
>OMLC01083348.1:0-11451 GCA_900302585.1 Regalecus glesne
CTATCTGCTCTGATCATGAATGGTTACATGTAAAGACCTTTCTAGTCATGCATTTTATATTTATATTATCATACCCCACCCACCTGAATCCCCCTATAGTGACCTACTGCTGGGCCAGTCTCTCTGATCCCCTCTAGAACATCAACAGGAAGGAGGAAGTGGTAGCATGTGTCTCCTCCAAGTCACATGACCACTAGCCCTCACTAGTCCACACATCATGGTCTGGTGGGGAAAGCACAGTGCTTGGCCGTCAGAGGAGAATGAAGCAGAGTACTTTCCCTTCACTTAACCAAGAGCCCTGGACCAGCCAGAGGGGGACACTAGTGAACCCAGAATACTTTATCCAACCTAACCCTTATACCCATGTGAGCCTTAGCCCATTATGACCCACTAACTATGGACCTCTGGCTGTGGTTGGCAACGCCAGGATTTATATACCCAGTTCCATGTCGCACAGATACACTGAACAATGCCTTAACCCCCTACACCATCAGAGGCCCTTCCTGTTTCTTAAATCTATGGCTGCATATTACGTTTAAGTATGAGTTGCTATCACAGTTGGTTTGCAAAGTGACATGGACTCGAATACACATAATACACAGGACACACTCTTGTCCCCCTTAGTTGCATTGAATGGAGCAAACAGCTGACCTGACTTCTATAAGGTCTTTGTGCACTGTGGCAACGCATGCACATGGCACGAGGTGTGATCACACACACATACACACATATGCTAGCACACATGCACAGTAGCACTGTGACTCAGAGATGTCTGCAGTGCCCAGGGTGCATGATGTCATCAGCCTGTCCTGTTAAGTTAGCGTATTAGCTTGTTTGTGAGTCTACAGTTCGTAGCAGCGGAGGATGGTGAAAACTGGCCCTAACCGCCCCATGGTAAATTTGCATTCTAGCTCTCATTTCTCCTTCCATCTGACTCTGATGTAAATTGTCTTAACAGGAATTCTCTTGTCTAACTGGCTTAATCATCATTACTGTACATAATCGACCATCAAACTGCAGCAACTCACTCTTGATAAAACAGTGTTGGTGGTTATTAATTTGGTTTGCTGTTAAACTGAGCTAGAGAGGAATATACCACAGTCAAAGAATGAGAGAGCAGCAACCAGGTCAACATGGTAGAAAAAACCCAGTTTACTGTTGTAATAGTAATCCGATGCATATTCGATGTGTGTGTTTGTGTGTGTGTATTGTGGTACTGCATGCTCCATCTCTATTCTTCTGTGCCATAATGCTATAGTCTCCCCCTCCAGGCCCCACACACACAATGCACCTCTTCCACTTCAATGCATCCAGTTAAATCCTCATCTGTCCCTCCATCTGAACCTTCCCCTAATCTAATTCTTTCTTTCTATCTCCCAAAACGTCCACAACTCCCTATTCACCATTTTCTTTTATTCCCATCACCCCTGTTTCTTTTCAGCTATCCACTTTGGTGAGTTCGTTTTATGATCTGTTGACTCAGGTGGCTCTAATCTCTGAGATTATCAATGCAAAATTGGCGGCAGGGCGGTAGACATCATAATCTGTTGTTTGTTCCTTTGATATGAGAAAGTATATTGGCTTACAGCACTGTAAGAAGCCACAAGCAGTGCTTGTGAAGCAGTGCATCTGAAGTTGCCATCAAAGTAACTGAGGATAATCTGGAGCTCGGCGATTTATCAAAGACCTCTGAGCACAGTGTGATAACAGTGGCATGCATCTCCATGTAAAACTAATCGATAGAAAACTTCAAAGACCTATGAATGAGTCGTCCGACTGGCAGACTGTGAGTTCATATGGACAACCGATCATCTGTGGATTTTCCTCTAAGGTTTCTGTCCTTCTCATCTTTGAGCCACCAAAGTGGAAGGGAAATGCTATTAAACTATTTCTTAAAAAAATATGCAGATCAATTTCTAATGAAAATGGCTGATTTTTGTTACATAAGACCAAACACCATGAACTCAGAGCTATCTGCATCATTTTCACATTTACCTATTTTTTCAACAATGATTCTTCTTCTTTCAGCTTATTCCGTTTCTCAGAAATTGCCACAGCAATTTTTACAGCCTCCATTGGCACCCTGCGAGGGCACAGTAGCAACGGCAGCCATTGTTAACCGATCCTTGATCGATCCTCTATGGAAACCCAATCGATCCGGAATGGTCTTGTCAATCTGAATAATAATTTGAATATTTTTTATGTCTGATGCCCTTTCTGACACAACCACTAACCCTATGGATAGGGGTACAGGTAGAGCACTGGATGCCATCATAGTATTCACGGAGCTGTACCCAGGCCTGTCGCCATCAATTCGACAATGATCAACATGCTATAATATCATTTTAAAGCTCTAGATGCAATAATAATGATGAAACTCGAAAAATGTTCATCCACATTGGGTCGAATATTGAATACGATGACACTGTCTCCTATGGATGTATGTAGCATTGGGAAGCGGTGAATAAGAAATACAGTGATATTCCAGCTTTCTACTGGAAAATAATCATAAATTATATAAAACTGTGGTTCTGTGTTTCTGTATTTCTCTCCCCCACTTTTCATCCTTAGGGTCTTGTCCTCCCTGAGCATCACACTCCATCCCGTCATCTGGCTGATTGCACTGAGTTGCATTATGCTGTGTATGGGCGTGACATTGTGGCTCTTCTGAGTCACCGGTACTTGAAATGAGGCTCACCGCTATGAAATCCCCATGGCCACAATGTGCCTCAAAATAAGCACGGTGGCAAAAATCCAATGCACGAAAAGGCGTTTATGAAACCGGTTTCTATTAATATACACATGCACCGAGATGCTGCACAATCCACACACCCCGGTTATCTTGTGCTCTCTTGCCCTCTGTTGAGTACAGTTAAAACTATACAAAAAGGCAAAAAGAACATGAATACACAACCGTGACAGGTTGAGAGTTCAGTTAGTCTGTGAAAACAGTGTTTTAACTCTGACCTTCCCCCAATGGAGGGGACGGGATGGTCAATTGCAAGTCATCCAGAAGAAACTAGCCTTGGTAACTGTGAACATGATGACAATAATGGATAAATACATGTACATGTATGTATGGGTGTGTTCCTGTGTGTGTTTTTGTGTCTTTGAATCTGTGATTGTCTGTGCGTTTATACTGAGACTCCACTTACCAGCAGCGATGGGTGATTTCCTCTCATCTAAAAGTTGAATGGCAGTGCTGGCCAAGACAACACTCTTGTTCTCTGATCCTAAAACACACACACGCGCACGCACATACACCCGGGCACACACACACACACACACACACACAAGTCCTGTCACATTCACGTTTTAATTCCCTGTATTTGCTCTGAGTTGACCACAGGGTGATTGGAAAAGAGAAAAACATTGAACATGAAAACCACAGAGTATTATTCCATGGCTGAAGCTAGCGGTGTGTCGTCCAGAGGGAAGGACTGCATCCAAGGCAAGTCCGGAGAGTAAATAAGGGCCTTTCAGATCACTTGTATTAGCTGGCTCTAATGGAAAAGCCTGGGGCCGAGGAGAGACCAAAACACATTCTCCCTCTTGAGGAGCAACGAGTTCTCGGAGCTGGATTTTAAGTGAACATGTGTGAATTGAACGTGTATTTGTGTGTAAATGTGTGTATATGTGTGTGTTCTGGCCTAGTCACAATGGAAAGGGCTGAACCTCTTCCTAACATATCCTATTTCAGCCCACAGCAATCAAGCCTGTCCACAGAAACACAGCTCAGAATTAATATGAGAGGAAGGAGAGAGAGGGGGAGAGAGAGATGCACGGGGAAGGAGAAGGGCCAGAAAGACGGATGTGGGAAGTAACAAGAGGTGAAAAAAATATATTTTTAAAAAATTTCATCTGCAAACAAGTTCAATGTTTTTCTCTCTTGCTCTTGCTATAAAGGCCTATGGTACATGGACAGAATGGCTGACAAACTATAAGCCTCTTATGAGTCCGCTGGTGAGGTGTTTCTGTGTGTATTTGTGTGCATGTTTGTGTGTCTGCATGCGTGTGTTACTCAAAGCTCTTGCTATAGCTTCACAACTGATTAACTTTTAACAGGACGCTTGATGGCACCATTTTCAATGTGAAGATACATTCAATTATATCAGCTTATTTGTTGGACAGCATCTATTTGACACTGCTAAGCCTAAAGAGACTGCTGAGCCCTGTTGGTATATGATCAGTTTAGAACTCAAACCAATCTAACCTTAATCACCACACAAGTTTTACTGACCTGTGTTGAAGGGCAGAGAGTAGACAAAGGTACCAGGAACCTGCTCTGCAGCTCTCTTGTACCAAAGGGGAAAGTGATCGGCATTGAACACCCCCTCTTTGTCTTCAGCTGTCAGGAAGTCTCTTGAAGCAGACAGAAAACAGGTGTTGAAACGCAAAGAGAAGCAAAATACAATTGATATAGTACACCATATGTTAACAACCATTATCATTAGTATAGACATATGCAGGTGTACCCTTCTGCCATGCACGTAACACTTTATGCTCATCTGCATACCAGCAGTGTACCACCAACACCCACACAGACACACATTCAGGGAATACATACTGATTGGTGAGTTCATCAGGCACTACAAACAGGTTAATTCTGGACAAGCCGGTCCTCGTGCCCAGGTAAGCTATCTCCACACCTTTATCTGAGTTCCTGCACAGCACCACACACAAAACAACCCATCACAAGTAAATCCATTATGAAAATAAAAATGACCCTTTCAATTACAGGAAATTCTGTTCTATATTATTGCTTAATAATTCTCAAGTGCAATTGTCTTGTAAACAGAGACTATTCCAATAAACAAAGTTTTAGAAAAATTACAGGATATTCATCACACATAAATAACTGGTCAAAATAGGATTAAACAGATGTAATCAAACTATAATAAATATTAATCAATGGGTAATACATAAATAAAACAGCATCTCTTTATCTATAGTTTGCCTCCTTGTCATTAAAGAACGATGCATATTATAGATGATGATCATGCCACGTCTACTCCACTAAAGTGCCATGACTTGTGCAGAGAACCTGGATTTCAGTGGGGGAGATTTGCATAGCATTAACCTCTCTCGACCACCTTCATCTGTGTACAGCGGAAAGCCGTAGTCAAGATGACTGGAGGTGGACCTTGTTACAATGGATGGTCCAGAGACCCTTACATGGAATTTACTTCACCAGGGAAGTGGAAGTGCTACTGGAAGTGGCATTAGTGGGCCAGCAGGGGACAGTCTTCTGAACCCCAAATTCTCTCCATCTGGCCACTTAGGTGGGTGCTACACATTGATGGTGGCTGAGGTAGGTCCTCCCCCCTTGCTGTGAAGTACTTTTGGTGTCCAGATAAAGCGCTATCTAATTTTAATCCATTACCATGATCATTATTATATTATATAATATAAAGACAAAGAAGCAAACAAGACATAGAAAAGGGCCCTATTTTATTCATATATCATTCAGTAATCACCACTCATCATAGTTCGGTTACATAATTTGCATGAAAATGACTTGTTTAGATGTTGTATATTATTGCAATTAATTCTCAAGGAAAATTGTTTTGTAAACTGAGACTATGTTAAAAACCCAATACACAAAGTTTTTAAAAAAAAGAAAATGACTTGTTTAGTTCTACATGGGGAAAGGCCTGTGATTGAAAGAGTCACCAGGATAACTTTGAAAGAAACAATGGAAGCTTGTGCAAGACTTGTATATCAAGATTATAAACGTGAATTATGGATGACATGTTCAATTGAAATCACATTAATCCACAGGCTGCCTGCAGACTTTTGTGCGACGGGGTCTCGTGCCGTTCGGACCACACAGCTCAGAGCAAATTAAACTCTCAAAAACACAAGAACATGTGTGTTTGTCTGAAGGATTTAAATCTGACATGAGTTTAAAGTGACTGAAAAGAAGACGGGCCATAAAAGTAGATGAAGAGAGAAGGAGGAAGAGAAAAAGGGGAGACGTACTCTGATTTGTTGAGAACCAGGCTGGTCCAGTATGCTTCTAAAGGAGCAGTTACCACAGCATCAAACAAAACCTCCTGAATGAGCTCCTTGTCACCTAACCAGAGAAGAACAGCAGAGAGCAAACCACACATACATAAATCAATACATACATTTGTACAAAAAGTTCCTCAACACAGAAGGAAAAGTAGGACTGCTATTAATCGCAAACACATGTGACTTGCACTTGTCCATCTTGGAAGCTTGAGCAAAATTCAGAATGCATCATGATATGCTACCTGCGGCTTCTTCATTCCTGCTTTACTATAACTGGACCACAAGTGGTCTGCATAGCATGGAGTACCTTGGGCCTTAAGAAGAGCAGTGTTAACATAATTTGCACACATGTGAAACTTGCGTGCCAGCATATTGGCTTGTGCATACAGTTTGCACTACTGGCGCTGCACAACATCATCATCACATAAATCATTGCTGATGATGTGACCCAAATATCTTACTTTGTTCACCACATTTAGTGCTTGGTCTGCCATGAAGAATGAAGGAAAATATTGCTTCTGATCCTCCTTGGTTTTAGCAGTCATGACAACACTCTTTTTAGAGTTAGATTTAATGTCATTCTGCACACCATAGCTTGAGTAAGACTCTTAGCAGTTGTTGTGAGGCAGGACTACCAGGAAATAGGAAAGTAAATCATCAGCGTGCATCAGGTGGTTAACAAGACTATCCCCACCATACAGCCTGACATACACTCTTCTAGCTTTTTAGAAAGATCATCAATATATATATATATAAATTGAAGGGAATAGGTGACTATTCCACCTTGTTGGACATCATTGATGACCAGGGACAATGAACAATATGAACTAGACCTCTTAGAGTGTATACTGGAAGATTTTGAGGACACAGACTTGTCACCTTGCACTCTTTCATTTTCCTCAGCCTGCTCAGCACTCTTCATGACTTCTTTCATCCACTTCTCACATTTCCAAAATAAATCTTTAATCAAAGTTTGTTTAAGCTCAAACCAATGCTTTTGATTTTCCAAAAATTCCTCTTAACACATAAATTGCCGTAAACCATGGTCTAAATCTTGGAATTCTTGCTGTAAACCACTGAAATCTACACGCAGCTTATTCTTAACCAAGTCAGCATTTGCATTATCTGTCATTAATTCTTCAATTTGTCTAACCATGCTAGTTAGCTGGTCTACCTTGTTCTTGGGTGTTTATGCTCTTCCACACACTTCTTAGTAATTTTTACAGTTCATTTTACTTCGTCCTGTTCCAGGTTAAATAAGGTCTTTCACATGCACCTCTGTTAGCTGAATGTTAGCACTTAGCTTTCTGCTCTTCCCCACACATTCATAACAGAAAGACGCCCTTTTAACGCTTAGTTATCAGTAGCATGGCCAATCAGTAGCAATATTCAACTTACACTCGCCGTTTTTCTCTCAAACAACAGACAATGAAATGGTATCCTATTTCTGGTTTCATCATCCAGCCGGTTCAATTCGGAATCAATAATCTGTGAAGAGCAAGTTTTTGACTAAAATGTAGCTTCCTAGGTTCCTTTTGAAGCTTTAGCTTGACACTCAACTTACTCCCTCATTCCACAAAACACTTGAAAATAGTCCACGAGTCAACTCCGTGAATTTAACTATTTACTTGTAACTCTCAAAACAACATAACAAAAATGAAAATGGTCATCCATAAAATACATAGAATTCATAGGTTTAAAGTGAGCGAGAAAGAGATGTAAAAAAAAACTATTTCACTCTATTACAAAAAAGAGGTGAATCAGTTCAACTGGATCAGAGGTTTATTTGGAAACGTTCATCACTCACCAGGTGACTTCTTCAGTCTGAGCTGAAAACAAACACCCCCCCTTATAAACAGTGCATTGATACCACACAACAATAGGCTGGGTTCATATGCAAGTTGGGTGATTTTTTAAATTTTGCTCTATTCATCTTTCTGTTTCCTGTTTACCCCACTCCTCACATGTCAAAATAAAAGCACCCCAACAGCGGGTATCAGGATCATATTAAGTCCTGTCCTACAAAGCAAATCAATGCATTTTAATATTTTAAATCATAAAATGATAAAGCATATATATAATTCTTTAAATGAGTCGTACCCTTTTAAAAGTAAAATTATTTTTAATCTAAATAGACTGCTTTTAGGCCCTAACACACATAAATGCTAAAGTCTGGTCTTCTACACTTAGCTACTAACAACTTCCTTCAGGGCATATGTGCGCAAATCTGTGCAGTGTTTATTTTTACATCTAGCTTTGCAGTGGGGGGATGATAGTTTAAGGGTAGAGCGCACGCCTCCGGAACTAACAAGGCAGAGGCTGCGGGTTAGAACCAACTGCTGGGCATCAGGAAGAGTATCCAGCCTTAATCCCCAAAATTACATCCAACGCCGTGTCCACCCCCACAAAGAGGGGACTAATCATGACATATACTGACCAATGACAGGCCTTCCATGTTTTCAGTCATAGCTGAAGAGTTTGGGTTAGGGGATTGTATTTTGTGTTGGTTTTAACCCATCGTACTTGAAAAAGCGCTACTTTATGCTATTATCAGATATATGATGGAGCCTTTAACTGAATCAGAGGACGGTAGAAACTCAGATTTGCTTGTAGTTTAGGGTTAGCCCTTGTTTTAAGACACTTGCCATTCAATCTGGGAGTGAGAGGAGCTCCATGTCCTGTGGTTTATAGTTTGGTAGCAGGACGACCCTTTAGCTTACATATGAATTAAGGAATTGTACTATAACCACAAGTATTGTTAATATTATAAACAACTTAAGATGGGAGTAAGCTATATTGGGTGTGTTTACACAAATTTCCCAGTTTCATTAATCAAACAGTGGCCCGGGTCCATTTGAGTGGGGAACTGCACATCCATTGCCAATTGGTGAACCGAAATTTAGATAAAAAATTGACATTTATTCTATTGATAAATTGTCATCAGTCAGTTAATGATCTATATTATATAGAGAGTGAAACTTTGATGTAAAGGAAATAAAGCAGAAGGGCTCTTGAACAGCTGAGAGAGAAAAAGAAAACTAAATGCTGTAAATTTCACTAACATTGCAGGTGAGGTTCATGTCCGCTGAGGTAGAGCTTGATGGCATCGATCTGGGAGAGGTAGCGGTGTTCTGGGTGCTCATCTGTGTTGCAGTACGTCCTGTCCCAAAACAACCATGAAACAAACAGCATTACTGAAATAACCAGGTGGACTTAAAAATGGAGGCAGTCTCTCATAACCTGCCCACATCCTCATCAGCGACTCGGACACTGCAGCGTACTCTGAATACTCAGCGTCTTGTCTTTAAAACTTTGCATCAGGAGGAATGGACTAGGAAGGGAAACAGACGATGGGCTCTCATTTAAGGGGCTATTACTATAATTTGTTTACATGCCGCCTCCCACCAAAATTTGGTCACCACTTAGTCATCAAATGACACAGACCATCAAGTCAAAGACTCAAAGATCACAAAGCGGTATTATCTATTGCTGCCGTGCTAGCATGGGAGCTTTCCCACAGTCGAGAGTTTATTACTGGACCTAAAAGAAGGTTGTGTTTTGGGTTGAAGTTTATTTACAATGTCATTTGACTGCGTGTTCAACCCGATATCTTTTGAAGAGACACTCTTAGAGACATGGTGCTCTTACCATTCATCTGCAAGTGCCACATCAGGATGCTCCAAGTCATGAAGTCCTATAACAGGGAACATAGACCATATAAGAAAAAGCACCAGCTTGTATGAACTGGTAATGATAGGTCTTGATGCATTCTCAATAATACTCAATGGTAATAATGGGGTTATACACCCACTCCTTACACATACATGTTCACACTCCATATACACAAACACAGGCCTCAGTGGTGAAAAATGTGCATTCTGAGTGGCCGTGACAGCCCTGATGAGATCAGGAAGAGCCAAGTCATGCTCAGGACCCTCCATGTGATGGATATGTTTAGAGAAACAAACACTTACACACACTGCCGCATAAATATTAACATGCATGAGGCTGGATGTGAAAACAGACATACACATACAGAAACACACAAATGTGGGCACAGATATACACAAGATCCTGCATTTACCCATAGCTAAGGGAGAATAAAGCACAGATGCGTGGTAGCAGCCACAAAAGCCATATTTAGCTTCCTGATGGCCTCCATTGTTCATTGTCAATACAACGCAAAGGAGGCAAATGGGGGTGAATGAGTAGAAATTAAACCAAAGTCAGATGTGAGACTGGCGTGATGGAGACAGGACATGAGACAGGAACGAGTTGAAACAGTTAAAACAGAAAGAAAGAGAAGAATAGGATGCCTACCTTCCTCCACTGTGACATTCCCTCGAAAGAAAAACTTGCCATGGCCTCTAGAAAGGGCCACCCCTAGACTGAAAACACACTGCATCTGAGAGAGAAGCTTCATCTGGTCTATTACAGTAAGAGAACTGATCATATTAATGCTAGAACATTCCAATAAGCACCAAAACAACGTAGATGACATATATTTAAAGGAACAATCTGCAAGTGATACACACAGAAGCTGTCTGCTGCATTTCTATTGGTCAGACATCATAAATGTTGTTTGCTTGATTACTTATGAATAAGAAAACCAACAAATGCAGAATTGCTTTATATTCATTTCCAGTTGTCTGTATTACTCAATAAAATCCTAATGTTGACTAAATGATGAGATATTTCATGTTTCTGGTTGTCAGTAGAGTGCTCATACTCCACATAACCATGGTAGCAAATGAAATTTCTGATTTCACAAAAAAAGAGGTGAATCAGTTCAACTTCTGATCCAGTTGAACTGATTCACCTCTTTTTTGTGATTTCCATACCTGGATTATTGACCATGCATCAAGACATTATGGATTGTTCATCTGAATTCTTGTGAGAAGAACTTACCTAAATGGAGTCCCCTTAATGTCTGTGTAGTAGTAATCGTTATGCAGTACTAGCACACGTTTCTGAAATCCATAGACAAACATATTGAGTCTCAATACACATTCTCCAGTCATTGTAGTGCATCATGATTAAAAGTACTCGGTGTTGATAGCAGATGTGTGATTTGCTGCTATCTGGCTCCATCTAGTGGTATTAAGAAGAACTAACGTTGGTGATTCGAAAGGGAACCTCACTTGTGTCACAAAAGAGGTGAATAGGTTTAACTGCATCAGAGGTTTATTCAGAAACGTTTTGTCACTCAAACAGGTGACTTCTTCAGTCTGAGCTGACTGCAAGCACCCCCCTTTTAAACAGTACATCAATACAACACAACAATAGTTCATATGAGAGTTGGGTCATTAACTACACATTCAGTGGCAATAAGCATCTGCAGTCTGAAAATTCTGTTCTGCTATTCTTTCACATGCAAGACCTTCAATTATTGAAGTGACACAGACAGTTCATCACCATGCTTTGAAATTCAACACA
>OMLC01083354.1:0-11420 GCA_900302585.1 Regalecus glesne
CTGAAGACCTGATGGTTAAGAGCTAGGAAATGAATGTGAGTCAGAGAGAGACAGAGAGAGAGAGAGAGAGAGAGACAGACAGAGAGAGAGAGAGAGAGACAGAGAGAGAGAGAGACAGACAGAGAGAGAGAGAGAGAGAGAGAGAGACAGGGAGAGACAGAGAGAGAGAGAGAGAGAGAGAGAGAGAGAGAGAGAGAGAGAGAGAGAGAGAGAGAGAGAGAGAGAGAGAGAGAGAGAGAGAGAGAGAGAGAGAGAGAGAGAGACAGAGAGAGAGAGACAGACAGACAGACAGACAGACAGAGAGAGAGAGAGTTTTGATGAGGGATTCAGGGCTTGATGCTCTCTGGGTCTTCTCTCCAGTGAAGCTGTACTGTTTTGACATTTGTCTTAAATCTCTCTCCCTCTCCCAGGCAAGATTTTCAAGTCTGTCCCAGGGAAGCTCATGAAAGAGGTGAGGAGACATGTTGTCATAATGTATTGTTTCAAATGAAAAGTTCACTCTGCTCCCCACCAAGAGAGGACTGGCATACAGACTGTCAGCACACAGCTAACACAGCTAACATCACCCTGTCAGTCAAACTGTTCGTAGCACTTTGTGCAGACACGGTGACGAGTTCTAAAGTAATGAGTGAAGGGCACTGTGTGGTCAAAGAGGGGTCCGTTCCCCTGTCAGGGTTGTGGTCCGTTATGTCCAGGCCTGTTTGGAGACAAAGGGGTAGAAATACAGATTCTGGATCTAATCAGTGCCACCATGACAGAAAGCGGTTCCAGGAAACTTCAGCTGAGCTTTTCTGGAGCAGCAGTGGTGCGGTGAGAAGCCACAGAGTCAGCTTAACCTCACACACAAAGGGGGAGGAAGGGAGCGGGAGCGTGGCTGCTGGGCTTACCTCTGTATTCTCTGTTGACCTTTGACCCCCAGAAGGGACAGAACCTGGACCCATTCCTGCAGTCCTTCATCAACTCCTGCGAGTCACCCAAACCCAAGCCCAGCCGACCAGAGCTAACCATCCTCAGCCCGACGGCAGAGAACAACAAGAAGGTAGGCCGGCCTTTATGCCGCGGCATGCGTCTGTGTATGGGGCTCGATTAGAGGCCATTCCCATCGTTTAAGTCTTCACCCTTCGTGCTCCTCCTTTGTTCTTGCCCAGACAGTGCTCACCACATAGATGTAACTTTAGGTGTGGACCGTGGGGACGTGTCTCCATCAATGTCAAGAGACGGCTGAATTGTCCTGCCCAATATTTTAGCCGTCTCCAGTGACGTGGGCCCACACGTAGTAGCATTGCACATTCATCGGTCCAACGCACACTTTAAACATGTCCCTGCCAAACCAAACCCTGGCCTTCGCTGCACCATGTTGATAAAGCTACATCACAAAAGGACAATGTCCAGATTAGGGCGTGGACTCACTGCAGACGTCCTGCCCTGGGCTTGACCACAAGGGCGGGATCCATACTGGCCCCCATCCAGTTGAGCTGAGCAGCCAAGTGTTCAGAACAGAACCAGAGCCCCTGAACCACCCAGTGATGGTTGACTACCTGCCAAAGTGGCTTGTGCTGATGATGGTTTTGACAATGTTCCACCAAAAGCTTTTTAAAGCTCCTCCTATATCTACCAATTGCATTGTCTCTGTTAAGAGTCATATTAGTAATGTTTCTGTAGTGACCTCCGTCAGGGAGCAGGAGGAACTGCAGCACCATTCATAAATCCATGCTCTGTTCTGCTGTGGTGGTCAGCAAAGGACTTGAGATGAAGACCATCACAGCCCTAAACCAGCTGATATCACAGCCTCTGACCTCCTGCTAGTCTGCTGTCCTTCCTTTGGGCTGACGCTGACAAACTGCTTGTCTGGTTTCAAACTAGCTCTTCAACGAGCTGTTCAAGAACAACGCTAACCTGGGGGACACCGCGGAGAGGAAGAACAACCACAACTACTTCATG
Organism: Regalecus glesne; assembly: GCA_900302585.1. Classification (NCBI taxonomy): domain Eukaryota; kingdom Metazoa; phylum Chordata; class Actinopteri; order Lampriformes; family Regalecidae; genus Regalecus; species Regalecus glesne. Next base: position 1,942 of record OMLC01083354.1, read on the forward strand.
GAGATGATGAGGCTGGACGGCATGTATGACTACATGATGTATGCCGGTGAGTAGAGCTGCAGGAATAACTCTGAGGTGCATTGTCAGGGACGAAGGGCAGAACGTGGAGAAAACTCCTCCCAGTATCGACAAGTCAAGAACGCACTACGTGTCCAGCCTGCCAGACATGTTCCGATTGCACCGCTGGCTTCTGTGAAGACACGCGGGAGGAGAAACGCTTCCATAGTGTTTCTTCAGAGGCCATGTCAGGAAGGCCCGGTCAAAGATTCCTGTCCGAGTAGCGTGGCCGACGAGGAAGAGCTGGTGGTCACTGGCCCGCTTCATGTGCTTTGTGATCTACAGGAAGGATCGGCCTCAGTGTGTGCTTGTTTCCTGATTGACAGGTCGGGTGGTGTTCCACATGCCGGACTGGTTGCATCACATCGTGGCCGCTGGTAGAATCCTCTTCAAGAACACGTTTGAGGTGTACATGGACCAGTACATGCAGTCCAAGCTGGACCAGATCCTGCAAGAGCACCGCATGGTCTCCCTCATCACACAGCTCAGAGGTATGTGTGTGTGTGTGTGCGATTGTGTTAAGATGTGGGTTTCTGTCAGGATATGTGTGTACAGTCCATGTGTTTGGATTTGAATCCACCGTGGGGCATTAGGAAGGGAATCGTCCAAGCTCCATCCAAGTCCATGTTCACCCCATAACAGGGACGGATGGTGACGGGTGACAATGGACCTCGTGGATCCAAGAGTTCTGAACCCGTGTATGTACATACATGACCAATCTGACTATTGCTGCTCTACAGAGCTCCTTCAGTGAGCGGTTGGTGCATCCATGGTGTGTGAAGGAGCTTCACCACAGGTCTTTCCTTCCCACAGTAGTCAGACTCTGTAACTAGCACTGCTCCTCCAGTAGACAGGATTCACCAGTTTCAGCCCATTTAGTTCCCTTCTGAGTCTGTTTTGGTCTCTACACACTGTATATACTGTTCACATTTGTAACATCCCCCCTTGTTTAAATTGCTTTTATATATATTTATGGCTGTTTAGATTTTATGCCTCTGCGATAGTGTTTTCCACTTTGTTGCTGTAACCCCACACATTTCCCCCTGTGGGACTAATATAGGATCTAGAATATATCTTATGCTGTGCTATTTCAATACGTCCCAGTGTCCTGTCAGAATAACTCACCAGGTCACATTCCTGATATCCAGAAGAGCAGATTGTGTTTTCCTTCACATGACACGCAGCACATCCTGAACCTCTTCTGGCTGCTGGCCTCCGTTGGCGGGACACCGGTGTCAAGTTGACCGACTGCTGAGTTTGACTGTTCTGGCATGAGGAATGATGACACTGGGACTTGATCTGGGGGGAATGCCGGGACATCCCACCGACGTGTGGCTGGTTAACTCTAGTCACCGAGTCAAACTGGGTTTCCTCCAGGTCCTCCGGTTCCCTCCTACCCACAACAAGACATGCATGTTAGGGTTAATACTCCTGCCTGTGCCACTGAGCAAGGCAATAAGAAAAAGACTGCCAGGCTAGTGGAGCGGCTCACTGCTTTCTATACAATAGGATGGGGTTAAATGCTGAGTACACATTTCTTTGCATGTCTGTACGATGACATGTGAAATGATTGGCTTCAGAGGAGTGGAGGGATGAGGTGAGAGAGCAGGGAGAGGAACAACAGTGATGGTGGTGTGTTCTCTTCTAGACGCTGTGTTCTGTGAGAGCAGTGAGGAGCGGTCAGCTGAGGACAAACAGACCCGAGCCAAGCAGACCTTCCGGGAAATGATGAATTATCTGCCAGGTGAGACTTGACATCCAAAGTCGGACATAATCCACAAATTATTTCCACACTGCTGGCCAGGAACATTCTGCTCCGTCTCCGTCTCTTGGCTTCATACGTCCAAAGATGTAGGGAGCAACAATGGTGGGCAGACCACTAAATCTCCCATGAATCCCCTTTATTCCTGGTAACTGACATTTTCATCTGGGTGTTCCCAGCATAACCACTGTCTTCTACTCTTGCTCACTGGAGGATTCCCAGTATAATCAATCTTCTATTATTGTGCAGCTGTATTTCCAGTATAAACAACTCTTCTGCTGTTGATCAGTGGAATATTTCCAATACTGCCAAAGTGATCCACTGTTAACAGGAAGGTCCACAGTATGGGCAGTCTTCTCTTTTGACTCGGTCACTTTGCAGGTCCAGACATGTGACTGACCATCTCGCTGGCTTTAAGTCCACCACACGGTCGTTCAGATAAATCCACTCCCTGCTTCTGTGACCTCATGTAGGTGACAAGTGCACCTCACCCAGCTGACTGGGGTCTGGTCATTCACAGGACAGAGACAAGTGTCTGTACATCGTGCCAGAGTGTGTTTTATCCTGTACTGGTTGTACTGGGAAGTTCTCTGTGGCCCACCATTCCTCACTTCAATGTTTGCAACATTTAGTTATAATAATAATAATAATAATAATAATAATAGGGGCTGCAGTAGCTCAGTGGTAGAGTGTGTACATCAGTAAACTACAAGCCAGATGTCACAGGTTCGACCCCACCGTGGGCCATCAGGAAGGGCATCCACCCTTAATTCCCCAACCTCTGTTCAAGTCCGTGTTCCCCCCACAAGGCAGGGACTGATGGTGATACATACAGGTGACCACCAGAGGCAGTGCAGATGAGATGACAGGCATGTTTAGCTGAAAGGTGTTTCTGAAGCCGTCCTTTGAAGACGCCTCAGATGAAGGCTTCCTCGGGACACTGAGGAGACAAATGATTCAACGTCATGTTTCAGCCTCCTCCTCTCTTCTGACAGATCTCGTAACCAAGTGTGTCGGTGAGGAGGCCAAATATGAAGGGATCCAGCTCCTGTTCGATGGAATTCAACAGCCGCTTCTGAACAAGCAGGTAAGAAAATCAAACCCAGTGCAGTGCGGGTTGGGAAATGGGCGACACCAGCATCAACAGGTGGAGTAAAAGAGCATAAACATGGAGAAACACCAGTGTGCTCCATCTGAACACTCAGTCTACAGCCTGGTTGTTTTGTAAGCCTGATCAGGGCTGGCAGAAGTCAGGAGGTGGGTGGAGTTACCCTGGTAGTCAGAAGACTGGTGGTTCGATCCCCGGCTCCTTCAGGAGGTGTGTTGAGGTGTCCTTTCGCCAGACACTGAACCCCTCACTACAAGGGACAACATAGGAAAATGACCCTGGTGGTTAAATCTGGTGTATTGACATTCTAAATGCTCGTATCCCTACAAAGGAGGTTATGATTATGGTGACATGTCTGATGTTGTCCTACCTGTCCACCAGTTCTCCTCAGCTCTGCTTCTCTCTTCACTCTTTAATGGTTTTGTCGAGGCTCCTCATCCCTGTGTTGTGGGGTTGCTGGTTCAGTTCCCGCTGTGTGTGTTCTCTGCAGCATGGCCTCAGGCCAGTGTGCTCTCTCTCTCCTCAGATGACTTACGTGTTGTTGGACATCGCGGTGCAGGAGATGTTTCCGGAGCTCAGTAAGGTAAAGGCACCATGAAGAAGTAGTGTAAGTCATGTGGGAGCCAGGTTGGCCAAGCCAGGAGACATCCAAGTGCATCATCTCTGCTCCTCACGTGGGTTTGGTTGGTCCATGGAAGGCATGCAGGCGTGTCCATGTTTGGTCTGGTCCGAGGGGGTTCTAGTCTCTCTCTTTTGGAGTGTGGATTTGGTTCGTTGTAGGTGTTCATCCTAATCCACTGTTCCCACAAGACATTTCTCAACCCTGATCTGAGAGCTTTGGGGCAGGACGTTGACAGTCTGCAGACTCAGGGTCAAAAACTCCCCTGGAACAAAGGCCCAAGTCATTCTACTCACTGAGAACTGCCCCCCCCACTTCATTCAGCAGCAAGACTCATTATAAGATTTATTGGCTTGTCTATCTTTATCTGAAAGGCTAGTCAAGAGAGAGATGGGAAAGGGAGGAGATGAAAGAGATTCGAATCCAGGCTCTGCAGTAAGGACTCGGCCTTATGTGGTGCACTCTAACAGGCCAGCCACCGGGGGCACTCCTGTCCAGCAACATTCTGATCAGCCAGATCTCCCTCAGGCAGAAATCAGGTTTTGGAAGTGTTTGAGCTTCTCATACGTCTCTCCTTTCCTCTCGTCTGGGTATCTTAGCCTTGCACCCAAGTAATGTTTTCTGGATGTGCAAGCATTTGGTTCCCCTGCTGGTAATCCACTGCAACAGCAGGTGAGCAGGATGTCCGGCCCCCCGGAGGAGACTAGCGGGACACATGGTCAGATGAACTAAGCTAATCTCATGGTCAGGCTCTCACATGGCAGTCACCGTTAGTATGACATCTGTAGTAACTCTGAATGGCTGGACTGGATGACAGCTTTCATCTAATTTCTTCTTCCTCACAGGGAATGAAGGAACTGTCCACCATGTGAACCGGAGGGCCGTCCCCCTGGCTCGTGACCGTCTCCTGGACCATCTCCACCATTCCCATGTATCATGATGCACTAATAAAGAGATTTATATTTATTGATTTTACTCCAATGGCTGCTGTTGTTCCTTCAGAGGATGTTGTCTGGGTTCCAGAAATGAGGAAAAATCATTTCAAATAAAATCAACTCGATTTTCTTCTATTACAGCGTAGCTCAGGAGGAAGGGCGGTCACCTAGTAACTGGATGGTTGGTGGTTTGATCCCGGCTTCTGCAGAAAGTGTGAAGTGTCTTTGAGCAAGACCCTGAAGCCCTAACCACTCCCTGGGCACTTCAGCTTCCTACTGCTTCTACACTCTGGAGAGGTCCCATTTTATGTCACCATCAGACCCCATGTTGTCAGGGTGGACGGGGACTTGGATGGAGCTTGAGGGATTAAGGCCAGAAGTCCTTCCTGACACTCTGTGGTGGGTTTAAAACCCCCAGCCTCCGACTAGTCAGTTCCCAAAGGACACTCTACCACGGGGCTACCGTGGCTCCTCACTGCTCCTGTACAACATGGGTTAAATGCAGAGGTTCACTGGAGCCATACAAAGAGCAGAAAAAGTTCCTGTTCACCAGGAGACGCCGTCAGACACGAGCACAGCCTTTCTCCCAGTATGGTGACCCCAGCCATACTGCAGCTGTGATGGAAGACGAGCTGCCGTCTGCTCAGACGAGCCACATTTCCATGACTTGCTGGGAAGCTTCAGCGTTTCCTCATCTGGACACATAGAATCAAGTGAAAAGAGACTCGGGGTGTTTTCCTGCTCAGGGCTGTGTGTGTGTGTGTGTGTGTGTGTGTGTGTGTGAGTGGGCGTTTCTCCAGGCACTTGGTGGCTGATGTCAGCCATGCCGGATGCCGCACTAATCTGTGGATAGAGAGAAGAAAAGTGTGTGCTGTGTGGTGGTTTCCACTGCACAGAGAGGCCCTTGTTCCTCTGCAGCCCCTGACAGAGCGAGGAGCCCTGGGCAGCCATCCAACCCAACAGTCTTTCACACCATTCACATGCATTTATTTCAGAGGAAGCTGGGCTGTGGCTCATGCATCTAGCCGAGCTCCCTCTGGGCCTCACTTTACAGGCACACAGACTGCATGGGAACAACTAAACCAGAGTCTCAGGCGTCCATAGGAGAGTCGCTCTGCAGCCACATGACGTGAGCATGTGTGTGTGTGCCTGTGTTCTGGGTGCAGGGACAAAACTGCACCCCAGGGACAAGTCTACACTTCTACAGAACCACATCCAAACAAGCATCCCATCTGATGCATCCCCTCTGATGCATCCCATCTGATGCATCCTATCTGCTCTGTCTCATTCTATAACTTTCAGTGTCCACATGTCTGCTGCCGCTCGTCCAGGGGGAAACCTCCCCAGCAGGGACCAGTTTGTCCAGCCAAACCGGTCCTTCATCACAACAATGGACTGGACGGTCTTTAAAACCCAGGGCTGGATCCTGCTCCCACCATGCCCCTTGGTTTACAGCTGCATCCATCCAGCCATCGTCAACCACTCATCTGAAGTCGCGTCACGGACTCATGCTGGAGGCTATCCCAATGGAGGAAACACCCTGGACAGGTCTCCACTCCCTCTAGGGCTGGAGCAGTCAGGGCTTCAGTGTCTTGCTCAAGGACACTTCCACACATGTTCTGCCACTCACCCGTGGATGCATTTTCTTGCACCAATTGCATAACTACAGTGGATTATGGGTGATATAGAGGTGACCTGCTCCCCCACCCCTCCCCGGGGGCCAGCTCACCAAGTTCCTGTCACTTTTTCAGACAAATGGAATATGGCGGGGATCCCGGTAGGGAGACATGAACCACTATGGGAGCACAGTGTCTGTCAGTCCATGTGTGGAGGGGGCAACATTGCTCTCCCTCTCCCTCTTGCTCCACCCCTACATCTGTTCTGCTCAAAAACACGGCAGAAAGAGAACCCCGGCTGGCTCTTTTCCAGCGGCCCTCACTCTCTTGGCTGCTCCACCATCTTATGTAATTGATTTTATCCCAGTGTGTCCCAGTCTCCTCTTCCCCTCATCTGCCCACACTTTAGCCTGCTCCTCATCTCCACCCCTGAAACCCTTCCTCCCTCATCCCCCAGCAGACCCACTTCTCCACACGTTTTCTGTCCGTGTCTGCATTTGGGTTCGGAGACGACCATCGCAGAACATCCGTGTTTGCTAAATCTCCCTGCAACATGTCAAACTGTCCCATGCTGGCCCAGTCAGCTGTGAGTGCTCTCAGACTCTGCCTACAGATTATTCACATACCTGGACTGCAGCCATCCTGCACAGGACATGATGCTGGTCTAAATATTTGCCCCCTGATGCTCTCCACTATAGGACAAAGGAGACCACGTGGGGCTGAAGACTTCTATCTGTAAACCTGAGGAGAACGGACAGTGGAGGCCTTCACTATGTGTCGTCTCAGACACAGCGAGGGTGGTGAAGTTCCAGTGAGCCAGTCTCTCCATGGAGCTGGTTACCGTGTCGCTGAAAACCTGCTTCTCTCCTGCAGGGGACAGAACTGGCTGTTTCATGGACGTCACCTCAGCTAAACGTCAGGCGGGTCTGTTTGGAAGGAAAGACAGCTGCTCAGCCACATCAAGAGCTTTATTCTAACAAGTGTTACAGATGGTGTGTTGCTGCTGACATGGCCGTGTGTTACATCGTGGAGCATCCCTGGTTAGCATGACATGAGGTGCACACACCACAGCTTACTTGTTCAGTGCCAACACCGTCTTAGCCACGTTTGTCAATGTGACTATGAGGCTGCAGTATAAAAAGATGGATTTCTGACTACAAGATAAACACAATGGGATCGTACGGGAAGCTGCAGACGTGCCGGACGGCTTGGCCCATGTCTTGGTCCGAGTGTCCCTGATGATCTGTTCCTTTAAAACAATATGGTCGACTGCTTTGAGTCGCTGCTCCGCGTGAAGCCAAGGGGGACAAGCCGGCCTCGTTGCCATGGCTACATGTTCTTCTCTGGATGTCGTGGAGGTTTCTGAAACCAAGCCAACCCTCAGCCAATCCGCAACTCCGGCACCGCCTCTACCAGGTGTGTCTCAAATTAATTCCTTTTCATCCAAACGTTTCAGCTCCTGAGTGCATTCAACTTCAGAGGGTCCAGTACAGGGCCCAGTACAGGGCCCAGAGGAGCCCCGGTAAGACCAGCACGGCAGGTCCTTGCCGCGTCCCGGCTGAACTGAACATTTTGATGCGTCCCTCAACTGAAGGATGAACCTTCTTCCTTTCCATGATGTAGTTCGCCACCACAGCAATGTCCAGATCGCCTGTGAACAGAAACAAAGCGTTTTAAAGGTTTTGAAACACTCCGTCCTCGACCTTCTCCTGAAGGGAGATTTTTCATTCTAGGTTAATCCCTCCAGTCAGGGTCTGCCACATAAATGACATCACTCCTACTTACCAAGTGTGCAGTCTTGCTCAAGGACACTACAATAAACTGAATGTCAAAGTTCTCAAAGCTACAAGACAAGCTCACTATTGGTTAACAATCTCAATTAGAAACCATCTTGGGGTCATATTGTAGCGTGGACATGGACGGCGACCCTTCGCCTAAATTTCTTTAGCCACACCTTTGTCTGCTGAGACACAATGTCAGTGTTTGGGTGTCACAAAAATGGTGAACCAGTTCACCTGGATCAGAGGTTTATTCAGAGACGTGTCCTCTCTCCTCCAGGAGACATGTTGAGTGTGAGCTGACTGCAGCATCCCCACCCTGATCAACAACACAGTGATACCACACCACTAAAGGCTGGCTTCATATGAGAGCTGCTCATTGGCTGGACATCCAGTGGTCATGAGGACTATTCTGCTTTTGTGAGGTTAAGATTAGTGATTGAGATCAGAATTTAGGGTTCGACTCCCACCGCCCTCTGGAGCAATAACTGGGAGTGGTCAGGATCTGGACTATTGGCCAGCATCAAGACAGTGTTTGTGTGGTTTGTTCAGTGAGCAACTAAAGTGATGAAGTCCATGTAGAAACTGTTAAGATCCCACTGAGAGACAGAGGACCGTTTCTACATATCACCATCAGTCCCAGCGCTGTGGGGTGGAGATGGACTTAGATGGAGCTTGAGGGATTAAGGCTGTGTGCACAGACTAGCACTGGGGTACCGTGGCCCCCAACACTTCCACTGATAGTTAACACTGAATATGACTTCTGTCAGCAACGCCTGTCCTACATAGTCAAGCCAAAAGTCCTGGAGACACTGTCAAGTAGTTGTCTAAAACCAGTGGGGGCCAGCTAAGGGAAGGAAACAACAGGAGCAAAGATGAGGAAAAGGTGTGATATGCCAGACGTCACATGGTTCCACTGTGTGGACTCACCACTGTCATGTTTGAGCATCTCCTCTTTGATCATGGAGAAGCCATCTCCCCCCTGGACCAGGTAGGAGGGGAGAACCACCCTGTAGAGCCGGTCAGGGTCCACGAGCTCATAGTGAGGAACCCGGCACGCCGTACACAGAACACTGAGACTCCTGAGCCGCTGACCCGCGGGCCTCGACATTTCATATTCCACATGGAAACCTGGTGGGTCCAAAGAGGACTGCTGTTATTGTACATTTAAAACTTCTCTAGTTGAATGTGCTCAGATACAGCCCACCACCCCTCCCCCATCTATACGGTCAGGATCCACCTTTAACCGGTCCGAGGTGTCTCCCAGTTTCCCAACAAAGGCCTGCCGGGCTAGACTCAAGCCCTCTGTGACCCTTAACTAGAATATGTGAGGGCTGATGGGGAATGGATGGATGGATGGTTAGATTAACTTCTCTGTGACCATGCCAGCAGTAAAAGTGAAATTCTGATACCAGACACTTGTAAGAATTCTCCGGTGTTGAGTCCATATCTTCTCACTGAATGTTCAAAAGCCTTCCTCAGCGTGGAGCCCTTCAGCTGGACCAGGTCAAAGGTCCCTCCGAACGGCAGCACGAGAGAGAGAGAGAGAGAGAGAGAGAGAGAGAGAGAGAGAGAGAGAGAGAGAGAGAGAGAGGGTGAGATTG
>OMLC01083360.1:0-10276 GCA_900302585.1 Regalecus glesne
ATATGAATTTCTATTCCTCTTAAATTATCCCACAAAGCATAGAAAACTATTAAACTATTGGGATACATTGGGAAAGGCTGGTTCTACCAGTAAAATAACATGCCAAGTCATCTATGGACATTTCCTCTTTTACATATCATCTTCTGAATCAGCAATGTTTACAGATTTATCTGTCCCCTCTGTGGTTATGTGATAAAACAAATGATGAGTTGGAATAAAATTATGCAAGTTCTTATGCAAAATGACTGCTGACCACTGCATTATGTCCATTAAAATACAAAAAAAACCTGCCTTCTGTTTGTTAAGGTGATCCATAAGGGTCTGGATGTCAGATTGCCTGGTTGTCTGCAGATTGTCTTGGCGTTTCCTGGCATTGTCTATCCACTGTTCTAAGGAAGTCTTCGTTTGTTGATAATGTCTCAGTTGTTTTTCCTGTTTCTCCAGGTCCCATACTCTGAGGAGGAAAGAGTGGGAGGAAAGAGGAAAGAAAGGTAAGAAATGGGAAGATATTTTTGGTCTCTTACTGGAAATGAGTTATGCAGCATTAGGAACGATGCTTGCGAGAGAGCTGCGAGAAAACCATACAAGACACTGTCAAGTAGCAAAACAAGTCTAATGGTTTATTAAAGTATTGTGTGTGCAAAAGATTTTACCTGCTATCAATCTGGGTCTGTATGCGGCGCCAGCGGTCAGACATCTGATTCACCAGCTCCGAGTATTTGGACAAATCGACATCACACTTGTGGAAGGACTGAGCGATTTGACCATTCCAATGTAATGCTATGGACAGGTCAGACTCCATAGCTGTAAGCAGGTCTCTTTTCTGATCCAGTTCCAACTTCATTTGCTGCACAATAATTGATAAGTTCTTGAATATCATTAAGGTAATCTCACACAAAACTGCAGCTGATTCAAAATTAGTACTTTAACATGCAATATACTGTAGCTCATATCAGATGGTAGTTGTAGATAGACAGCATCATTTAGCAATTCTTTGAGGGTTAGACGATGAAAGAGTGTTGGGAATTGTTCTGTCTACTGGGTGAAATGTGGCCAATATGTCAGACCTTCAGGGTACTCCGGTAATCTTCCACCTCGTATAGGTCCAGAGAGGTGGTGTCCTTTTCTGTCAGACGTGCCTCATTAACCTTCAGGATATCTTCCGCTTGTAGGATGCTATGAAGCAAGGCCTTTAGAGCTGTCAGTCTGTTATCAAGACACATGAAAACACACGGTACCTTTCAGCAGATGGAAGAAAATGTCATCCCACAACACCAAGTCAGAAAAGCTGTCCCGTTATCATAGTTTATGACCAATAGTGAGATATGATTTTAATCCAACACTTACCAATCCTCTCACGTAGTACCATGTTCTCTTGTGCATCATATACCTTCTTATGCAGAATTACGATGAGAGTACCAAAGCAAAAAGGAGGTACTGAGTTTATAGTTAATGCGATACCTTTGGAAGTAAGCTGAGGAGAGGCCCTGCAAGTCCCCAATTTTCTGGTTGATGATGTTCAGCTCAGAATAGAGGAATTTTGCCTGCTCCGAGTCTACAGGAATCCCCTCAAGCTGCTTCAGGGTCTTCTCTCTCAGATGTAGGTACTCATCATGGATGGAATCTAGGTCTTTATGCACAATCTGGACATCAACGTGAAATATAGACATCAAGAGGAAATCAAAAGAATTGAACCTGAAAATCAAACTTCTGGTAAACAACCACTCAGTGGGTAGAGCGGTCGTCTGGCAATCAGAAGGTTACAGGTTCGATCCCCGGTCCTGCATACAGCATATCGAGGTATCCTTGAGCAAGACACTGAACCCCTAACTGCTCCCCGAGCCCCATATGTTGGCAGCACACTGCTCCTATACAATAGGTTGGGTTAAAATGCAGAGAAATCCAAATTTCCCCTTGTGGGACTGATAAGGGAATCCTTTTTTTTCATCAAACGAGGATCGTTTGATTGCGGTATATTGCATTTGATTGCGGTAGAATAACTGATATAACAGTGCAGCTATGTTGGGAAAAGTCATATACCTGCAGCTTTTGGAGGTGCTGTGTGCACTCATGAATGCTGTTTTCCCCGAAATGAATATGGAGATGTTCAGTGAGGTTCGTCTCACTCAGCTCCAGCCTCTTTCGGAGAGCTTGCAGGCCATTGAGCAGGATTAGGTTTAAGGCAGAGCAGTGTAGGGCAGGCTTGGTGCTCACTGGGGCATCCACCTTAACGGGGTCCTGCTTGACAGGCTTAAGCTGTACCACTTCAACCACTTTGGCAGGAGCTGTTGATGAAATTTTGGGATCATTCAGAAGAAATAATCAAAGCAATCAATTATTTAGCTATTTCTTGTGAATAGGACTTAATTTGTAAACCAGTACATGTCATTTTTTTCACTCTGTTGCAACACTGACCATTTAAAGATGGCTTTTGTGATACTCACCGTATGTTGACAGGTCGACAACCAGTGTATCATAGCGAGTCTGAGCTCCAGCATACTGGCACTGTATGTTTTTCTTGTCCTCTTCTTCAAACATTTCAGAGCCTTGGCTGTTGCGCAAGAACTCCTGGTAATGAGTCTCCAGTCTTTTAATAATACTGCGGTACTCTTCGGGACGCATCTTAGACAGCTATGAAGAATGAGAGAATGACAGAGAAGGGTCAGGGGCATAGGTGACAAGAAAAAAAAAGCAGAAGACAGTCTGCTGTGACTGATTATGTTTTAGGGTTAGAGGTCAATTAAAATATAGCCTAGTTATGTATCTGGTGATTTCTTGTGGGAATTGGATGTCTACCCTTACAATATTTTCAAGATAAGAGAGTCCATGACAAGCTACTGGTTTTAGGATATCTTACCATGCTAAGAGTGAGCGAGTTGATATAATTGATGTCTTTCACACAGTATTGCCAGGAGATAAGACTCTTGATGTTGATATAGAGCTGGCTCCAGATGCCCATGATGGCATCATAATACTGCTCATTCCTGAGAAACAAGAGAAATCCTTCTGAATACCGTCACTCTTGGAGCTAAAACAGTGTCACTGTGTGCTAAGGAAATAAGGGAGTGTGGAAGATGTACTAATTATGAGTCTATAAAGTTGGAGTGTAAACTATTTAATATATGTACAAATTATAAATCAAGTCAACTTTATTTGTATTACCCACTAACACAAAAATTTAAATTAGCCTCAGTGGGCTACATGAGCATATGATGATAGAGTGTGCAAATCCATCCTATTTATACCAGTGCATAATAGACAAATGCAGATATACATTATACAGGAACATAAGTGCTTACATAAGATATGTAATATTTGCATACAGATTGGTTCAATTCAGCTATGTGTTTGTGAAATATTTAAATGGATGGTCACAGTCAAAATTTTATTGCGTGAAGACTGGTAAAAGGTAAGTGGACTCATTTTATATATATAGCTTTTCTAATCTGGCAACCAATCAAAGTGCTTAACAACGAATGTCTTAAATTTACCCGAACATGCTTGAGCTGACCAATCAAAATAGCAAGTTTGTGCCTGCTTCCTGTAAATCTGGCCTAACTTTCAGAAAAATATCAGTAAAATATTTCAATGGTGAACTAGATCTGTTTTCTCTCTGTCAAAACAAGCAGTCCTTTCTTCACTGCCTAAGTGAGTCTTACTTGGTGGCCAGGCCAATGCTCAGTGGGTTTGGTGGGGGGATGAGCAGGCACACAGAGGGAATCAACATGTCCAGCCCTCCAGGTCCCGTCACAAGCCACTTGCTGCGCTGAGAGTTGTCCTTCAGGATGCCTTCATTCCCTTTGAAAATCCCTCTCTGGAGCACAATAACACAGAGGAAATACTGAATAACATTTTCTGCTCTTTCACTTCAAACACTATGTCAGAGTGTCAGTTTGTGCACCGGCTCCTTGGTAAGTATGTTGGATTTGTGTGTGTTTTGTGTGCATGTGAATCTGCCCCTGTTGACATAATGTATCTGACCTGGTCTTGTTTAAATTCGCACAGGGCCTGGACAACGACAGGGCTGCTGGTCCGCTCCTCAGGATTGCGAGGTCTCAGCCTGACAATGGTTTTGGACTTGTTAACCAGGCTTTGGACCTGACTCTTGTTCTCCATTATCCTCTCCTTCTCTCTCTGTAAACAACCAAATATCAATTATTCCTCTGACAGCCCATTTGGCACCATTTGTTTCTTTACATGATGATGCTTTCACTTATCACACATTCCCACTAATGAACCTTTCACATCTCCAGTGAGTGCTGAAAATGAAGACATGCCGCTCCTTTCTCAACATCCAAGGTTCAATTCCATTCCTCAGTTTGTACAATTGTATCCATAAAAACAGCCTAGTTACTTGTACAAACAGGAGTACAAACTTTGTACATGTTCAATAATCCAGGTAAGAAAATCACAAAAGTTGAATCAGTTCATCTGGACACAACATTTAATAGGAGAAATGTTTCCTAACTCATATCTCAGTGACTTTTTTTTAGTCTAAATTGACCTCAGGCATTCCCACCCTTATAGGGGTGGCATAGCTCAGTGGATAGAGTGGTTGTCTGGCAATAAGAAGGCTGCAGGTTCGATCCCCAGTCTTGCAAGAATGCATGTTGAGGTCTCCTTGAGCAAGACACTGAACCCCCAACTGCTCCCTGAGCACCATGTGTTGACGGCTCACTGCTCCTATACAATAGCATGGGTTGAAATGCAGAGAGCTCCAAATTTTGCCCTTGTGGGGCTGCTAAGGGCATCTATTTATTTATTTATAAAATATAGTGGCAATAACGACTGAAAACATGAGAATTGACATCATCATGTACTGGAGTTTCAATGGTAATGAGTACTATCTACAGTGGATTGGGGAATAGTTTCAATCACAGTATGGTAAGAGGGTGACAGATGGATTGTACCCACCCATCAAGGTTGGTCATTCTCTCTTTACATAGATGGCCTCGGACTCCCCGTCCAAACCCGTGCTCCTACCTATAAAGGATGGGCACACCCTCATCCTTGAAAGTGTCAGTAAATAAATAATATATTTTCCCATATCGGTCTCACGAGGGGAAATTTGCAATTCTCTGCATTTAACCCATCCTGTTGTAAATGAGCAGTGAACAGCCACCAGGTGGCACTCAAGGACAGTTTAACACGCTTCTTAAAGAGGTCAGGAATCAAACCAGCAACCTTCTGATTACAAGATGACCCACTCCACTTCCTGACCTATGCCACCTCACAAAGGAACTAAGCTAAATCTGCTCAGATCTACTTGAATGAATATGAATATGAATTGAATATGCATTTCAATTGATGAGCATGGATATTGATATTGACAGTGGACACAGATGGAAAAATAATTTATCACATGGTGACACTGTATTCTTTTAGTTTGTCATTTTTATAAGGTGAAGTTAATTCATTGAACTTTATGAGTTCAATAGGTGAATGCTTCAATTCCTAAAGCTTTTGCAGTCATATGACTAGTGTCAACTCAAATTAAAGACAACTTTCATCGGCATGACTCAACTTTTTTGAAACAAAAAAACTGTCCAGTCATGTAGAATGACAATGGCTGTACAACGACAACCCCCAGAAATACAAAAGGTCACATCCCAAAACACTCGAGAAGACCCCTAGAACTTAACAATCTCTCCATTCTTTAAAAGAAAAATAAATGAAAAGCTCATTTCACACGTCACGATTAATCCAGACACTGTGGGGGTGGACACGGATTTAGATGGAGCTTGGGGGGGATTAAGGCCGGATGCCCTTCCTGACACCCCACAGTTGATCTGAACCCCCTGCCTCTGGCTCATCAGTTCCCGAAGCAGGCGTGCTAACCACTGAGCTACCGCAGCCCCCCAAATGAAAAATAAATCCAAACAACAACAAAGTTTTTTTAAGTACCCTAAAGAGAGGCAGCCTATTTCAATCTCTATTAAGAGGGAAACATCATTTTCATAAAATCAAGTCATTCAAGTAACTTGCCATCAAGTCTCTAATCAAGCTTCCCCACTAAATGGCTAATGGAGCTTTAGAGCTGATGCTTCCTTTTTTGCTAAACAGTCACCAAACACGGAAAGGTGGAGGGATGATATCTCTACACAGGGGAATGCCTCAGGATCCCCCGGTCAGAACTGATTGATGTGGAATGGAAAACGGAAACTTGGAGTTCCACGCTGGAATCTCCTACCTCTGTGACCCGGCTTCAGAGGAGTGACTAATGATGGGTGGATGGATGAGGTTTTATTGTATATACACAACATCCATTGCAC
The DNA here is from genome assembly GCA_900302585.1 of Regalecus glesne. Classification (NCBI taxonomy): domain Eukaryota; kingdom Metazoa; phylum Chordata; class Actinopteri; order Lampriformes; family Regalecidae; genus Regalecus; species Regalecus glesne. The sequence continues at coordinate 6,273 of OMLC01083360.1, forward strand.
ATCTGTCCATTTTGTGATAATGGGATATACAAATAAAATTGACCTGAATTGGCTAGCGACTGTTTGGTTTCCCTAATGTACAAATGTATGGACTAATTTTGACAGTCATGGCAATCCTGCCGGCACTTAGCAGTGTACACTATTTTACTCTGTTTGTGCCAGGGGACCCCATACTTGGGGTAGACCAGTTTCTGGTGCAGCATTTTTGTGGATTTGAAAGTAACTGAGATGTGCCGTTTGGAAAATACACGTCATAACTGTTCGAAAACATCCGCCACATCTGGAATTATCGCACCTCCCCCTCCCCGTATCTGCACCTCGTGGTCACAAGTGCTGTCTGTCCTACCTCCTCGATGGTGGAACGACCTCCCCACGGCAGTCAGAACAGCAGAGACCCTGACCACCTTCAAACGCAGATTAAAGACTCATCTCTTCCGCCTGTACCTTTCCTCCTCCCCATCCCTTCCTAGCCCTAACTCCTAGTTTAAGCCCTATTCCATTTCCTCTTGGTGTACTTGGTTTAGGCACATGCAATCTTGTTAAGTTTTATTTTGGTTGGAGTGTCTACTTAGTTGATCTTTTGTTGGAGTCCTGATCTACGTGATTTGCTTCTGGCACTATGATCGTTATCTAGCTCTAGTGTTGCTCCAGTATCTTTGGTACCTGGAGTCTGTGCACTTGTACGTCGCTCTGGATAACAGCGTCTGCTGAATGCCTGTAATGTAATCAATGGTTTACCCCTTGGCCCCTGTGTCCTTCTCCTCTCTGATCAACTGTTGCATTGTGAAATGTTTCTCCCACTAAACATTGTGTCCAGATGAACTGATTCAACTTTTTGTGAAAACCGCAAACTGTTTTCAGTGGCGCTGGGATTCTGTGGCTCAGAACAAACTCTTCATGGTAATTCACTTGGTGTAGGTAAACATTTGATACTAAATCTCATGAAATGTGAAGATACCTCAAGGTTTTTGAGAAGTTCACTCAGATTTTCCAGCGGGGTGTTTTTGTCACAAGTAAAGTTATTACGGATGTTCTCATGTTGCTTCTGCAGCTTTCCATATGTCTCAGTGGCTTCCTTGAAGAACTGTAGATGGTAAAAGAGGAAAAAACAACAACTTGTGATCAAATTTATAGCGAACATTTAAGTGACTATGTGAGTTTAATGGCTGACAAAGTGTGCCATGTGTTACACAGCAGCATTTTGTGTTGTGTGAGTGTGTGTATGAGAATGTTTATTTACCTGGCTGTAGGCAGAATTCTCTTTTAGATGAAGATTTATACACTTGGTGATCTGCAGCAGCCAGCTCCACTGGGTCTGCAAGGTGTCCATGTAGGCCTACAGAAGGAGAAACCAACATCAGTGCAAAACACTTAATGGCCTTCGACTAGCCTACCTAGCAATTTTAACACAGTGGAATATAGTTACCACACTTGTATTAATCCATACTTACATACTATAGATCAAAAGTTGCTGAGCGGAACCAGGAAATGCTGTTTAAATAATTTGTGATCAAAAATTCCATCTAAAGTCATATTTTCTAAAATAGAAAATAATAAAAAAAGAAAATTCAGAGAATATTATCTTAAAATATTTGATAACCGAATGCACCTCTTCTCTGAAAATTCAAAAATCCACCTTTTAAGCTCACCAAATGGCCTAAAGTGGCTTATGTTTGACTTTCTTTTCAGGATTCGGCCTACTGTCATTGAAAATGCGTTTTATTCAACATCAAGTGATGTTACTATAACTAGTCCTAGAGTCTATCTTTAAATTCTTGTTATTACGTTTCAGACAGCTGATACTTTGTTACAACACAATACCCAACAGTAGGTTACTGTTATTAAGTTGTTTAAATCCAGTAAAATAGAGACAATGTCCGTGTATTAGATAACATTTATTTGATAAGGGTACACATCAATCAAGTCAAGTCAATTTTATTTGTATAACCCATTATCACAAATCCACAATTTGCCTCGGTGGACTTTACATTAACACAACATCCTGTCCTTAGACCCTCACGTCGGATAAGGACCAGCTCCCTTGAAAACCCCTTTAACAATCAGAAAGTCCCACGGAAAAGTTGACTTCCCTCTAAGTCATTAAACTCTTACAGTGATTACATAGCTGGGACGGATGTGATGCGATCTCTACAAGCAGTTTCCACTGTGCACATAGTCAGTGAGGACCATCTAATAAAAGCGCTTACCTCAATCTTGTCGGAGGCAGGATGATTGTTGTTCAGGAGGCCGTCTACTTTTGTCTTCAGCTTGTTGAGATCCTTTTCCTTCTCCTCTAGGTCCCTCATCAACCTCTGCCGGGCAAAATAAAAGTAAGAGGCCTTATAGGCTACTGCAGAATGACAGACTTGTGATCTCTCATTACTGAGCTGACATTTGAAGTCAAAACAAAGCAAAACAAGACAAGACAAAACAGAGACTCGATACATGTATATAGAACATTCAACTGTACCTGAACCCACTGACTAAGCCGAAAGCATCTAACCTGCAAAAAGGGAAGACATTCAGTCTGAAATGCTTACTGAGTAGCTCTCCTGCTTCCTGGGGATGTATTGGTCAATGCTCTTGTCTCCCCAGTCAAAGACCAGCTCCTCCTCCTCTTTCTCGTTAACCCACATGATGGCCCGGGATATCTCATCGATGATGGTCTGAAGCTCATGCAGCTGACTCAAGCGACCGTGGGACATTTTCTGATAGACAACAATTTGAATACTAATGAATGCGAAATATCATCAGTTATCCTTAAACAAATAAAATAGTTATTTTGCAAGATATCTGTTAAGTAGAGGCTTGTTGTACCTGCAGGCTATCCCATTCTTGATCCAGAACGTGGAAGTTGGACTTGTCCCCCCTCATGTTCTACAGTATAGATGTTTTTTTATGGTCAATACTCAATGAAATAGCATCAATAAGCAGATTATAAAACCATCGTCTGTGTAGCTATATAAACTATCATTCGTTGACACTTCTCAAAACAGATACTCAAGTGCAACATAAGATGTCTTGGGCATCTGAACTGATTGATGAATGGAAAATCACTCAAGATTCAAGAAACGTCATCGCCACACAACCAGGTTGATGGTATCTATTTATGGTATGTTTTTTATGGTGTTACGGATACAGTGTTGATGATGAAATCATGTGAGATGGCTTTTTGAAAGACTCCATATGAAAAAAAAATAGACATGGGGAGAGGTGGCTCACCAATTCATCCCTAGCTCGATCCACCTCTTGGCTTCTCTTGATGGAGGTATGGTATTTGTTGTGGCTGTGGATTTGCTGTTCAATTGAGACTAAGTCGTCCCCCCATGGTGATGTCTCAATCAGACGCTAAGTGACATAGGGACAAATCTTATTGGATCACTGAAAAAACAAATACTATAACTCTGACATACCCATGAAGCACAAAAATGGCTTTTGTTGAAAACATAAAAGAAAACATAAAAGACATTTTTATATGGCACCTGTGTGGAATTTGTATGAACAGGGTACCATTAAATGATGGGAAGATCATTTCCCTGGTTTATCCTCTAGAGGTCAGTATATAATCACTAAGTGAACCCACCATCTACTTCACGGTCTTCAACAGAAACTATTCCAACTATTCCCCCTAACCGGGGTTCAAAGCCCTCAGCTTTGATAAGAGCTCTGCTTAGCAAACCACCCTTTAGCCTGTCCCTCATCTGAACCTCCCATTTTTATTCCTTCCCGGCTCTCAAGTGTTTTTTTTCTCACCACTCCCTTCCTTTATGATTTAAGGCTGAAGCCACACACAATGTGAATGTTATGCAAGTGGGACTATCAGAGGAGATAAAAGCTGGAGAATAAAAAAGAGACAGCTACATTTTGGTAAAACATGTGTGCAACAACTCAAAACACCATTTAAAGTTACATAGTACATGCAAGACCTTGGGTGTGGCATGGACCAAACCTACACAATCTGGTTTTTAGTTGTATTTCTAGCAGCTAGAACTCCTACAATCAGA